>CAODLS011351929.1:0-13418 GCA_948243855.1 Flueggea neowawraea | reverse complement strand
TTTTTTTTCAGAATTTTTACGCTTTCCATATGATTAAGTCAATAAAATTCAACATAATAATCATTTAATCGACATCTTATTGTTGGATTATGTTGAACCTTCTTTTGCACAAGTTACCCGAGACAAAAATCATTTTCAGATGCACTAAATATCGGCACATTCTAATTGGTCATTCCGCAACAGTCTGATCATGAGGAGAAACATAATGTGCCTGAATAGAACAAAATTTTCATTGGCCTTGTAATCGCTATCAATTATGAAAACCAAAATGGACCAGCTGATATTATAAGCAAATAGAAAAATATGTCATTAAAATTGAGACTTTCTTTTTTCTCAACCCAAATCAATTTATAATTGGTGTGAGGCAGGCGGAAAGTGGTAGGCTTTGTTTGTAGCCCAAGGATGATTCTTGTTTATTCCCAAAACTCTAGAATGAATGTCATGACAATAATTAGTGAATTAAGACTTTTACATGTCTCATGATTTGGACTATAGTGCCACGTGGGTTCACAAAATTCGGGAACATCCATGGTAATGCACTAAGGAGATTCTTTATCTTTGATCTATGTGTCGAATTGGTATGGACTCGTACGCTTGCTGCGGAGGCGCGATGCTTCAAACTATTGCGGATGTCATATATCAAGGTCCTTTCTTAACTATACTTTTAAAGTGAACATGAGGTTGACACGTGGAAGCAGTGTTTTAGACTATTGCATATGTCAGATATCAAGGTCCTCCCTCTTCCGAGTATATGAACATTTTTGGAAGGGACCTTCTCGACTCCAATCCTGTAGGATTCTTGGTCTTTTAGACCATCTAGGTGCTGCTTCAAGAAGGATTGTCTTTGTTGATCCGAGAATGTCACATGCATTATGTCTGGCTAGTATACCTTCATCTAGCTGCCATTTGTTTGAGCTATGTGTATGGGCCTTGCAATGGGTTTGACTTGATCTTTATCTCATATCAACAATTAAATTGCCTCATTTACTTACTTTAAAAGTAAAATAAATTATGAGAATTCGGTAAACTCATCACTTGATATTAACAAGAAAATTTTTCTAATCTCAAGACATTAAGAATCATTCTAAGCAACTGCTCAATTGAACAATTGAATGTCTACTCAAGCAACTAACTCTAGATTGAAAATTGACACACTATTATGTTTCTCGAAAAAATTCAAGACCAACCCATTACGAGTTCAGCAGGCGGTTTCCTGTCTTTATCAAGCTTTTAATTGCTTTGATATGAATTAAGACATTCGGAACCTTCGTACTGGCACCAATTACTTCATGCTTGTCTTGGTCCAAATTAAACACCCTATATTTATCCTGCCAACTTCAAATAATATAAAGTTGCACAGAAATAATATTTTATTTTTGACAAAACAGTCATAATATCTTTGAAAAAAATTTACAAATCTTAATTGCTTTGTCGCTTATTGGGACTTAACTGAAAAAGACTAGGGCTTCACTTTTCCTATAAATGCGTACTAGTCTCAGTGTGTGTGGTGCAATATTTTCGATATTTTCTGGTACTATTATTACAGTCTCGATCTGCCATGGAAAGATTTCTTGCTTCTTCTTCCACTTCTTTCTTCTATTGTTGTTTGTTTGTCTTTTTGACTTCTGTTAATGTTGTCTTGTCGGACCATAACAGTATGCCGTACCAAAATGGTCTGACAAATTATAACCAACTTGATCTTCCTGGTGTTGTTGGCCCTGAAAGCATTGCTTTTGATTGTAATGGGAAAGGGCCTTATGTTAGTGTCTCCGATGGTCGGATACTTCTTTGGAAATCAAAAGTTGGTTGGACAGAATTTGCTGTCTCCTCGTCTCACAGGCAAGAATATTTTTCCATTTTTCTTTTCTTATTTCCAACAAGTTTTTTTTATAAAGAGTAGTCACTTAATTCAGAATTGGAACATTAACTGTTTCGTCCATCTTAATAAGTGTGTTCTTTAAAATTTATAATTTTCTTAGTCATTATGTTGACCATTAAATTAACATGATATTTTTTTAAAGGTAATAGCTGTGACAAATAGTTTCGGTGGGTAACATAGAGTAGTTGCTTAGGGCCCAACACGTACACAAGTCGTTGCATGCATGACCAAACCAAACTGTTGGGTTCTTTCCTTTCCTTTCTTTTCTTTTTCTGGAATTCTTCTTACGATCCATTTTTATTCTGAAAGGTGATATACCTCATTGAATCTTATAATCACTTGATGCTAATTGGTGAAAACTCGCTACTAGACATGCTCCAATTTTAATTAGGCCAAATAGTTACATTTAATGGCATACTTTAATAGTCTCCATTTAATGCCTTTAATAGTTAGGCTTTGACTGACTTCATACAGTATTTGGGTAGAGTCTTTTTTGATAACTCTGGAGCAGTATTAATTGGCTAATTCATTTTAGATATTAAAGGGCTTGTTTGTTTCAACTTTATGAGAAGTCAATTTTTGAGAAGTCATTTATCAGGAAGTGATTTTTTGGAAAGTAATATACTAATATGATTAGTTGTAATTTTAAATTTTTGAGAAGTGTAACTTATTGTACTTGGTTAAAAATTACACTTCTCAGGAAATTGGTTAAAAAAGTCAATAATGCCCTTATTATTATTAAATTTAAATTAATAATATGAAAAAATTAAATAAAAAATATTTATTTTATTACATAAATATATCTCTAATTAACAATTAAAATTATAGTTAATATTCATACAAATTTATAATGAAGACTATTTTTTTTTAATTTGACAAAAATTAATTTATTTAATTAAATAAAAAATATATCATATATATAATTTCATGTAAAATATTTTTTTTGAAATTTAAAAAACTTTTATAAAAATTTATCTATATAAAATAGTTAAAAATTTATTTATTAAATAATTAATAAATTTTTTAGAAATTAATTGAAATTCATAAGTAAATAATATTTGAGGATATATTCGTAAATACAATTATATTAGTTAAGGAAGTTGAATTTTCTGACTTCCTCCTCAGAAAGTTACTTTCTGAAATCAAGGGAAAGTCAAGTCTCTGATTTTCTGAGAAATTCAACTTCCTTTGTTCAACCAAGCAAAAGAAGTTTGTCAACTTCGCGGGAAGGCATACTTTCCCCACCAACTAACCCCCAACCAAGCAAGCACAAAATAATATAATGAAGTCAACTTTAGTATTTAAGGATCAAAATTTTAGTTATTAGCGGAAGCGAACAAAATGAGTTATAAAAATTTATAATACAACGTCTGATGAATATATTATCTTAATTATTATTTGAGTTCTAGGTTCTGTCACTCTCACATATAAACTCGAGAAGAAAAAAACCAGATGGGGATCATATAATTTGAAAAAGAAAGAAATTATACGGAGAGGAGATCACATAAATCAGATTTTCTCAGCAGCTGATCTAATTCGTTGAGTATGGTTGCAGGAACAGGGAGGTATGTGATGGATCAACCAACCCGAAACTGGAACCATTATGTGGGAGGCCTCTAGGCATTAAATTTAACCCAGCAACGTGTGATCTATACATTGCAGATGCATATTACGGGCTCCTAGTTGTAGGACCAAGAGGTGGCATTGCCAAACAATTGGCTAACTCAGCCGAAGGAGTCCCTTTTCGTTTCGCAAATGCTTTGGACATCGACCCCAACACTGGTCTCGTTTATTTCACAGACAGTAGTGTCCACTATCAACGACGGTTCGTATTATTTCTCCGCATTATTTTTTTTGGTCCCATTTTTATTTATTTTCTTTAGGAATATATAAAGGCTTTTTAGTTAAGGATTTTTTTAAAAAAATTAGAAAACAGAAATGAAAAAAATGAAAAATTTGTTTATGAAAAATTAAAAGTTTTCATTGTTTTCTATTTTATTTCAGAAAATAAAAACAAAATAGAAAATAAAAAATTATTTTTTCAATTAAACATAGCAATAATTATTTATGATACGATAATATGACTAAGACTACACAATTATAATAAGACACGATTAACACGGTTCAATTTTTATTTTATTTATGTCACATGTATTTATTTATTTGTAGTGTATAGAAATATTCCGACCGGTTAACTCGAATTGTCAACCTTAATTTTCATGGACTTTATTTTCTTCCTTTTAGTTGCTGGTTAGCATTTGTGATGTCCGTTGAACATGAATAGTTTTACGATGTTCATTTTGAAGCAAAGTAGTTTGTTAGCAGCCGTAAGTAAACATGATGATCACTCAATTAATGATGTTCTTTAATAACTACTCCACTATATAAGTGTTTTTTATGTGAAATGTATTAAAATTGAAAACCGACCAAATAATTATTGTTAACCATTTTTTTTGTTTGGTGGATTTCTGCCATGCATTTAATTGTCAAATTAATGAATCAGCAAATGCATTAATTTTATGTTCCGAATTTCTAGGGTTGCAGGATAGACGAACATGCAACGATTTGTTTTGTCAGGATTATATAGCAATCTTTTCCATATCTCCAAAGTGAATGTTGTTCCCGATCTATATATGATTGGGCGGAATAATTAATACAAATATTTTAATATAAAATAAGTATTAAATGACAAAAATAGATTGCGTATTAACATTTTTTTCAAAATTGTAATGTAGTAAATATTGTTGAATATATAATATGCTATATTTAAGTTACATTAACACGATTATTCATTTTTTGGATTCATTTTATTTGCTTCTGTTAGAAATCGAACTCTTGACTATTTAGTACCATAATTCACTATTATTCTTAAAAATAACCAGAATTAAACTAGAACTAAAAATTCAATTAACAAGTTGATATTGCAGGAATTACGTATACGCATTCATAAACGCAGATAAACAGGAAGGTTATTGCAATACAATCCACACACCAAGAAAGTGACCGTCTTGTGCAAAGACTTAGCACTCCCTAATGGTGTTACACTAAGCAAAGACAATTCATTTCTTCTAGTTGCCGAAGTGAGCAATCTACGAATTTTAAAGTTTACGCTTCCAACAGCATCCCAAACAACATATAGTTTCGTCCCGGAACTTTTCGCCGAACTCGGAAGATTTCCTGACAACATTAAGAGGAATTCTGATGGAGATTTTTGGGTAGCACTAAATACAGGAAGAGGTAGAATTCAGAGACTTAACAAGGACTCTTTAAACCATGAATTGGCAACATGGTGGTTTTTCAATGATCCTGTTGCGGCTAAATTGAATGAAGAAGGTGAAGTGGTTGAGATTTTGGATGGAAAAAGTGGAAAAACACTTGAATCTGTGAGTGAAGTTGAAGAAAATAATGGGATACTGTGGATAGGATCTTCCATGAAACCTTATCTTGGTTTCATCAGGTATTAATTAAAGAACATATAATTGGCATGTCAATTTCGGAAACCTTTTTAGGTTCTAAAAGAAATGTTAAAAAATTTGCATACAAAGTCTTGATGTGTGTCATATGGGGTCTGGAATTCGTATAGCTGGGTTTGTTGACTGTCTATTGCAGGATTAATTAAAATGATCCTGACAGATACCAAAACTTGTCATGGGGACTTCATTTTTGTTTCTCTTCAAATGTTGAAAAATGAAAACGAAGTATGACTTTTATTAATTTCCTTGCAATGGCATATCTGTTTTCTTTGGTATATTGATTGATCTGGAATGTGTATATCAGGGTTTGTTGACTATCTATAGCAGGATTAATTAAAATGATCCTGACAGACATCCAAAACCTGTCATGGTGGCTTTATTTTTGTTTCTTTTCAAATATTGAAAAATGAAAAAGAAGTATGATCTTTATTAATTTCCTTGCTATGGCATATCTGTTTTCTTTGGTATATTGATTGTTAGTTATTTAAGCTAACCCTGGGATTTTTAGTCGATAGAATATCATACTACATCTTAATGTAGCTTTAATGTTAATTAGTTTCCTTGTTAACATTAGTTGTGGTTAACATGTCATTGAAGGATAGTGATTCAATTTTCAAAAATAACACTCATTGGCATAAAAAAACCGTAAATTTTCTAATTTTTAATTTTATTTTGTTATAAATGATGGATTGCATAAGAGGTAACTTTATTCGCGTAACCTTGAGAATTTTTTAAAAATCTCTTATTTGATCTCATCCTATACCTCGAATCTAAGATCTCGTTATCTTATATGTGGATACTTATTAACTAACCTACCCCAACTTGACAATTTTCAATTTTGTTAACCACCCTCTTTAAGTGCATCTCAATTGTCCAACCATATTTGAAAGTTGAAACTCAATTTCACGGCTAACTGTTGGAGCATTGGAGACGGAGTGAAGACTATAAAGGGCGGCCACTCATGAATGTCTTTCTTTTGTCAATAGCTCAAAGATGTTTTTGAAAAGAAACAGACACTGGCCCTGGAAGAAGTTATGCATACATTGATACATGGACCAGGATAAATTGACAATCATCGCCTCAGTATCAGTACTAAAAAATAGTGTACAACTAATAATAAAAAAAAAAGAAAATTAATTTTTGAGTGTTCATATTTATCCTAATTAATAAATTAATTTTTATATTTTTAAAATATTATAGACATATCCTTAATGTTTAAAATTGGTTACACTTAAGTCCTTCTATTAGTGATTATTATTAATTTGATAATAAATTATTGATGTGTGATCTGATCTAATTTAAATAAAAATTTAAAGACAAAAAATGTCTCCTCAATCTAATGATTATATTTTATCAAACATGAATGTAATGTTCTTTTCTTCTACCTTTCTTCATCTTCTTCAATCAAAGTAGTATCGAAATTTTCAAGAATGTGTTCAACTTTTTTCTCAAACATCCATTTGGTGCATTAAGAATTCTACCAAAAACATTTCAACAGTTTACAGCAATCATGAAAAATGTTTGGAATGACTGTAGTTTTCGAATTTAAGATAGGATAATTTCGTAAAATTATATTTTCCGTTAATTCCATCAATCAAAAACACTTTTAAAGAACTAATTTATTATTTTAAAAAATATGATAATTAACCTACTAATTAAGATAAATATAAATATTCAAAAATTAATTTTCCTAAAAACAAGTGTACAAAAGGGCGAAGAAAATGTCCTCGTAGACTCGTAGTACAGTGAAAATACCTCGAATAGCAAAAAAGTTTTTCCTGTTTGTTGTAATCCACTTACCATTTTATAAAATTTCTCACTTATAAGAAAAATGTGCTTTGAATTAAACTGCCATAAAGTTATGTGAAGATGGAGAATATAAAGCGAATTTATGAATTTGAAATGAGTGGAGTTTGTTGTGATAATTTCAAGAATCAATTTGTTCTAGGTTAAATATTCATAAATGTTGGATAAGAGATGCGTTGTCACAAAACCCATGCAAATTGAATATGGCGAACCAATAGAATATGGCAAGTTGGGGAGACAAAATCTCAAGGGAAGGGCACAGCCACATAGATATGGGTGCTATATCGCTTTGATTATTCGTTTCCCAACTTGCCGACAACGAATGGGTTGAGGTTCGAATTTTTAGAAAAATACAAATTTTTGGCTCAAATATATCCAGATTAATAAGGATATATTTGTCTAAAAAATATTACTTTAAACTTTTATTCTTAAAATGTTCTTCAATCTAATTTTAAAAAAATATTTAATAATTAAAAAGTTTAATATAAATTTATTTAATATAGTTGAAACAGGGTGACCTATTCGACCGTCTTACAACAGTTTTTAATTCATAGATAGGACTACTGAGCCCCATTTTATGGAAAGCGTTAAGCACCGTGTTCAGGGGGTACGGTGAGAGATTATGTGAAGGACCCTAACGCTGAACATAACATAAATAGAAAACAATGTGATTTATTACATTGAATTGCAACAAATCTGGGCTCAGAACGAACTCAGTTGCTTCCCAACTCTTGGTGGACTATATAAATTTATTTAATATAGTTGAAATTTACTGTGCATCATGCATTTACACTCATACTTGAATTGATGCATGCATGACATTAAATACATAGTTTTTTCTTTTTTGATATGGTCAACATTGGGATCAATAGGAATATGTTTTTTGGCATCAAATACATAGGATGCATCATTATTTTGCGGTTGGGTTTGTTTTGTTGGGCATCAAATAATATGAAGAATATTGTAACAATAATAAAGTGCTAATACATAATATTTCTTTTCAATAATAATAATTAATATGATACTAAATTAATGAAAAAGTACTAATAACTTCACCAAACCTAAGATTGCAAATGAGTCGAGCAGCTTACAAGTTGCTTGATGTTCGACTCGTTCATGACTCTGCTCAATAATAAACGAGAGGAGTTTGAACACTTAAAAACCCGACTTGAAAAAGTCGCAAACAAGCTTGTTTGTATGTTCATAAATATATTCGTGAACACACTCATTTGTGTGTTCATGAATAGACTCGATTAAGCCTCGTGAATAAGCTTATTTATAGTTCACTAATATAATTCTTATGAATTGCACTCTTACCTTTAAAAAAAATTGTACAATATAAACATTCGTATGATTTATATATAATATAATTTGTAAAATATTTTCATGTTAAGATGTATAAACAACAAATCATTTGTTATACCCTAAGTTCGATTAAACTACGATAGTCTATATCTTAAACAATATACTATAGTCTATACCCTAAACTATATACTTTATATTCTATACTATAGACTATATATTCTATACAGTAAATTATATATCTTAGACTCGATTAAACTTCTTGTAAGTTGTAATATACTATAGTTTATATACTAAAAGTTATACCTAGACTATATGTCTTATATTTTGTACCCTAAACTCTATACGGTAAAGTCAATTAAACTACTTATAGCGTTTATATACGATACTCTAAACACCAAATCCTAAACTAGTATACACTAAATGTTATTGACATTAAATGCTATTTTTTTTAAAGACATCAAATAATCTAATACACAAATGCTATTGTTTCTTGAATATTAGTTTAAGTATTTTGAACCACTTAAGTCTTTCAATTATAACTATAAAACAAAATTTTCAATCAACCCAAGCATATTTCAAAAAATAATATTGAAAGTATAATTATACACATAAAAAAATTTATTACTATAAAGTACATTTTTTTATATATATTTGAATTTTTAATCATTTAAAAAAATATAAATGATAGAATTTATATAAAAATTTAAAATTGGACATTCTGCTTGCTTGTCAACATTGGACATTCTGCCACCTAATATAAAATTTCTCTGGCTATATACAAAATTCTGTCTGGCAAGGGAAGATGATAGAATTTTTCCATTCTGCTATATCCAAGCATTGATTGGAAGATTAAAAAATAGATTTGAATGACCATAACTTTTGGTCAAAATGTATGCTTTAATTAATATATGTTTAATTGTAGTCTTGGAAACTTAAGGTATTATTTAATGAAGTGAATGATTTTTATTTTTCTAAAAAACTTTTTCTCCATTTAACTTAATCCAGATCAAATTGATTCATTTAGCATCACTCTTTTTCGAAATAATTTTACTCACTCGGTCTCATAATTCTAATTCACTTTGTAGATACACACATATAAAGAAAAGTAATTAATTTTGGTCCACTTTTATAAATTGTTCTCACTTTTTTCTGCATTTACATTTAATGTATTATTCAAACTCAAAAAGTAGATGTATTTATTAAAGAGTGTTATATAAATTTTATTCTAAAAATATATTTATCTATAGAAGCTAGATTACATTTTGGGATATCCATATAAGAAAAACTGAATTAGAATTATAAGACGGAAGAATTACACAACAAGACATTCTATCACATGAACTAATCATTATTCATCAAAGTTCATGACACAAAATGAATGCATAAAATTAATTAGGGCCTTCTTCATAAATCATTGAAGAATGCCAAATATAATCAACAAAAGAATTTACATGTCCAGGAATAAATAAATAAATAAATAAATAAATAAATGTTACCTCAAATTGCATTGTTGATCAACCAAATCACACTTATAGGACAAAGAGCGCAAAATAAGCAAGTTAAAGTTTATTGAATCCATTCTCCTCATATCTCAAAACACACTGTGTGCTCTCTATAAAATGTGTCATACAAAAGTTTTGCAACAACCTAATATTGAAACCACACAATGCAAAGTACTTCACACACAATATATAAACTATACATATACCGATATACATTTAACACACTAATACACCTATACATACACATACTTATACCCCAACACAACAATATCAACACAAGTTAGGACATAATTTGTAGTGGGTCTCAAGTTTAAGCGAGAGGTTTAAGGTTTGTTTAGTCAAGAAAATTTTCCATTGCTTTTTAAAAAATAAAAATAGAAAAATAAAAAATTTGTTTATTTTTTTATTAGTAAATATATTTTCTAAAATTTTAGAAAATAGAAACAAAACAGAATACAGAAATATAAAATTATTTTCTTAACTAAATATAGTCTTAAATTCGGTTAAAAAACGGGTCAAGGGACCCATGGCTGGAAAAATTCAAACAAATATCTCATTCAGGCTCCTAGCTTGATCTACAAATAAAACCTCTTAGCTTCATTTCATGGTGCATGTTACTAAATTAAAAAGAATATCAAAACTCTACAAAATCACTAATTAGAGTATAAGAATAATCTTAAGGATGAGGAGCTCGATTTTCTTACTTTATTTTGCAGGTTGCTTATAGTTACAAATACTACAGCTTGGAAACGATTTCACATACAAATTCATTGTTTTTCAACAAAATCAATAAAATGTATCAAATTTATCAATGTGCATTCTATTTTTTAAATCTATTGTTCAATTTGCTACAAACAAAGGAGCCAGTTTCACATTCTTGGTGTCAATTATTTTAATTCTTCCTCCAATTATTTTTGGTCAATGTTTTAATCCTTCAGTGCAAAGCGCAAGCCACAAAGTTTTTGACGAGCAAAAATGGAAAGAGACGGATCTTGCTCTTGAAGTTCTCAAACAAGTTTTAGCATACAGAGATTACATTTCTATAGACATTGGTGTCACTTATACAATAAAATAAAAAAACACCTGCTGACGTACTCTATGAAGCTAGAAAGATTTGTGGGGAGAATACTACATTATTACAAGAATATAGAGAAACAACTTATTTAATTGAATTATTTGATCTTATATAATAGAAAACGTGCAAAAAAAGGGGATAATTCCCTCTTTTTATCCACCAATTCATATGAAAGAAATGAAATTTCCTAGATGTATTAGTGCTTTTGGCAATAGCGGAGGTATAATTTGGCTAAAATAAAATAGACTTTAGAATAAAAAGACAGAAATGAAATAAAAAAAGTGGAGTCGATAGAGAAATCTTTAAAGTTTACGAATAGCCGGTGGGGTTGGGCGGGGTGATAAAAGAAAAAATAAAGATAGATAAATAAAATAGGTTGTAAAATAAAATGGTTCCAAAAGAATATGCCAGATTAGGTTTAGAAGCAATGAAAGAGAGAGCATCTGAGATGCCCATTCAAGTAATCGGCTTGTAAAGGAATCGAAGTGGAATTTGCAAATGTCCAAAGTTTTGATGTAAAGCCCATGCAAAAACAACCTCTTTAGCTCTCAAAAAGTGACTTCTTCTTCTTCTTCCACGAAAAAAAGAAAGTAACTTCTTTAATCGTTTGTTCTTTTCTTCTTTTCTCCCAACTTATGGGTAAAATAATGAAAGCCGACCTTGCTCATATTTGACAATTATAAACATATTTGAGATTTCTTTTGTCTTTTAATTAGAAAATGTTGTGAACAATATCATTTAACGATAGCATGTTAAGCATATTAACTGAGATATTATCCGTTTTTGGATAATAAATTTTATTTTTGGAAAAACACTTCAATAATTTAAGTGAAAAAAATATTTATAAATAATTATTATTTCGATTCTTAAATAATATAAGAACATGATAATACAAAAAAGAATATTTTTATTTAACATTAAATGGGAATAACATGCTTGAAAACTTTGAAAAAAATCCAGAGAATTGACAATTAAGACGGAAGTTTCCAACTTTCGGGTGGGCAAGAACCAAGAAACTGGGGAGGGGCTAAGGTGGCCCACCCACCGGGTCCAAAGCGTGTTCGTCTGGACCAATCAAACGATCACAGACAGAACCGACGTCGTTGCACAACATCCTTAAACAGGAAATTAATTTAAACAAAAGAAAGAAAAAACAATTAGCAACGAAAACATTACCCTTTCTTAATAAATTTCCCAAATTAATCAGGATTAAATGCTTCAGCCTTTTAGGGCGGGAGACACTGAATAAAAATCATCACCATCGCCACCTCTCTCTCTCTTTCTCTCACTACAGTACAAAGTTGCTTCCTTTCTTCGTCCTCCTCTGTTTCCCAGATCCGCCACGTCGTCGTTTTATACCCAGATCCACACTTTCCTCCGCAAGTTCTTTTTCTTTCTATTCAAATCAAAGTCTTTAAGGCTTATGAGCGAAAAGTTGGAATTTTTAACTCTTGTTTTTCGCTGTTGAATTTGTTGCAGGTCACAGACTGTGTGAGTGCTTTGTGTTGTATTGAAGAGAAGAGGAATGGGGTACATAGGGTCTCATGGAGTTGCAGCACTTCATAGATACAAGTACAGTGGAGTGGATCACTCGTTGGTGTCAAAATATGTTCTCCAACCCTTTTGGAGTCGTTGTGTTAACTTCTTCCCTCTTTGGATGCCGTAAGTTTCCTTTTGTTTCTTCTTTGATTCCCTCAATTTTTATTTTAGCTCATAGAGGCTTCAACTTTGTTGGGGATTTATTCAATTTAGCTTTGCATTTCACTGACATTTTTTTTAATGTCTTCTTCTGGATGTGACATGTGGTTGTTCTTCAGACCAAATATGGTATGTCTGAGAATCTTGTCTTTGGATTTTGGGTTGACGATGTTAATTTGTTTGCCATTGATTTTTTTTGGTGGGTTTGATTTTCTTTCCCTCCAGATTACGCTTACGGGATTCATGTTCTTAGTTGCTTCTGCTTTGCTTGGTTATGTAAGTGGCAGATTATTGCTTGCTGGTGTTTCAAGGAAAAAATTTATTGTTATTGCTTTTGTGAGAAGTTGTTTTACTTTCTAATTCGTGCTTTTGTTTCAGATATATTCGCCTCACTTGGATACGGCTCCTCCGAGATGGGTTCACTTTGCACATGGATTACTTCTGTTTTTGTATCAGGTTTGATTTTAATCCTCATGGGCATTGTGTTCAAGTGTACCTTTTCAGCTTGGTGAATGTTTGTCTTTGACTGGGTTTACGACGTTTCTGCTATTGTTTTCTCCTAATGCCTGTTACTATCCTTTGCAGACGTTTGATTCTGTCGATGGGAAACAAGCAAGGCGGACAAACTCCTCCAGTCCATTGGGAGAACTTTTTGACCATGGTAATTTATACTTTATCGA
>CAODLS011351878.1:0-11037 GCA_948243855.1 Flueggea neowawraea | reverse complement strand
TTTCAATCTTTCAAGAACCAGAGAGAGAAAGAAGTGAAATCAGAGAAAAAGAAGCTTTTTTTTCCGGTGGGAGAAGGAAAGGGGACAGCAGCAGTAGAGTGGAAGCTAAAAAGGGTGTGAAAGCAGGAATTGATGGGCTTTAGATTTGGAATAATTTTAATGTTAAATTTTTAAACTATTTCTTAAGATTAAATGTTTAGTTTAATAATTGTGCTTTTGATTTTAAGACAAAGAGGGTATGCGGTGCTTGTGTTTACTTATGTTGTAAGAGAGATTAAAGAGCTTTAGAGTTGCGGAATCCATGTCTGGGTCTGCTTTTAGTTCAAAGAAATAAAAGAAAATAAAAGAAAAGCTAGCTGTCTGTTTACTACAGAATCCATGTCTTGCGGCTTAGATATGGAGGCAGCTTTCAGTTGGCTCGGCTTATGAGCTTTAGCTACCAGGAAATGAAAGAGAAATAGAGCATTCTTCTCCGAATTAAGATTTATTAATTTTGTCATCGCAAAGTCAAAAATGTTTTTTACTATTATCATCATCAATTAAAATTCTATTTAATTTTTTAGTATGTTAAAAGTAATAAAATGGTAAAATTTTATAATAAAAATGCTAAAAGATGCGTTAGAAATAATAATAAATTATTTTAAGTTGGATAAATCTATTAATTTTATATCAATATATGACCGTATAATTTAATATTATGATAAAAATAGAAATAGTGTTAAAAATAATTTTTGACTTAATTCAATTCAAATACTTTTATTATAAAAGATTGAATATGAGACTTCAATTTAATAACATAGACATTCAACTGCTTAAGTTAGTCTCTTGTGATATTCAATGTAAATACTTTGTAAGGAGTTTCTCATACAATAAAATAAAATAAGTTTTGGTGGAAACTTCATTACTTGACAGTTTAAATTCAGTAAGGATTAAAACTTATATCAAATTAAACTTCAACAGTTTTAATTCTAAATTTGATCTACAATCTATCAATTCAATTAGTTCAAAACTAAACTAAGTTTGCTCTTCCAATTAAAACAAAATATTTAATCTACACAATATATATATATATATATAATAACGTTTAGTATTATTTATGAAGCTAATAAGCATATGATATTGGATATCACTATTTCAATATGTAACATTTGACAAGTAACTTTTTAAATTGGAAACTGCTAGTAATCACTATTTGAAAGTCTGTTGTTAATCAATTCTCTAAACTATCAACAAAATAAAATTAATTATTGAACCAAAATAAGGGAAATGAATTAAAATTGTTTTGCTTTGGATTTTTTTTTACCTTACATCAATTCTGTTGTTGCCTTAGAAAATGAACAACAATAATGAAAAAACTTGAACAACTCGAATACTTGAGAATTGTGAGCGTCGCCTTGAAACCTAAAAACACAGAATACAAAGAGGTTGGGATGCTCCCGGAGAAGTCTCCGACACTCAAGTCAGTAGAGAATTCAACAGAGTAACAGTAGGAGAGGAGAATAGAGCCCCCCTTTGGTGTTGATACTGATGTCTATTTATATAATGGCGACCTGAGAAATTAATACTTTGTAACATCTCTCCTTAATGAAGACTACAATGTTTCTGTTACAATTTTGTCATTAAGTGCATTTAGTCAGCCTTTTTACTTAGGCTATATCAATTGCTCCCCACTCTTTTCTTCGAACTTTCCGGAAATAAGAGTAAAAAATGTTCTCTTGCAAATGTGAAGCGTGCTTATTGCGAATATTTTTACTGGGACCTTTCTGAAATTATTGCGACAGCCAAGGAGCAAATTGTTGCTTTGATAATTTTTTTAGTCCTTATTTTGCTTATTTGTGTTTCTTATTTGTGTTTCAAGGTACCTGTTGGGCCCTCCACCTAACTGAGGCCATTAAACTTGCTTTCTTGATGAGTGGGCTCGTCATCCTTATGAGCCCAATTGGTTTGATTGTTGGATAATGAGGCTCTCACTTCCTCCTATCTGGCCCATTTGGCTTCATCTGACCCATTTGACTTGCTTTCGGCCTGCTTGGCTCTCTTATTCCAAAACTGGATAATCCTATCCTGGTTCCAATTTTAATTTCCTTCCTCATTTGTTTCACACCAAACCAAATATTTCTCTCCATGATTCATCCTTATTGAGTCCTACGTATATATTGCTTCAATCTTAACTCATATATATATATTTTTTCTTTTGCCGCTCACCTTCCAGTATTTTTGGTTCTTTGCTCTTGATTTGGCAGCATTGATTCCAATTTTCCGAAGTTATTTCCTCCTTCCTATTCTGCCTTTTTGAACCCTAGCAGTATATTTCATGACTTTTGCTCCCATCTTATTTTTGTTGCTGCTCTTAGTCCCTCTTCGTCATTCTCTGCCTCGGTTCAGTTTCTTCCTCTTCCCACCTTATCTTCTTTTTTCTTCTTTTTCTCATTTTTTTTATGTTCTTTGTTTTTGCGTTGCTTCTTCTGTGGTTCTTTTCTTTTGCAGAGGAGACCAGCTTTGTGTGGGACGAATCTAGCCATCGCCGGCTCGACCGCTGCAACTCCAGCCGCTGTCAGACATCAACAACTGTAGACAACTTTAGCTACCGCTGGTTCGACAGCTGCAACTCCAGCCGCCATCAAGCATCAACAGCTGCAGACGACTCTAGCTACCGCCGGCTCGACCGCTGCAACTCCAGCAGCCGTCAGACATCAACCACCGCAACTCAGCCGCCATCAGACATCAACAACTGCAGATGACTCTAGCTACCACCGGCTCGACAGCTGCAACTCCAGCTGCCGTCAGACATCAACAATCGCAACTCCAGGCGCCGTCCAGGTCATTTTCCTCAGCCTTCAACACCAACGACGACAATCGTCTCCTGCCACCCCTCGGACACGATTGTCCACCAGCCAAGACTGGACCACCCACTGCCAGCGGTGGTGAGAACAGTTCAGTGACCAAGCCGTGCATGTCCGCCATTTGTGAGACACAAAGACAAACCAAAATGACGTAGCATTTGCTTTGTGGACAGATCTACGGACTGTGCATGCCTTCAGACGACAACATGCTTGTGGACCAACACGACGAGCCGTTTGCATATTGACCGAATGACTGACCGTTCGCATTTCAACACGACGAGTCGTTTTGCCCTTCCGACTGTGCCACCGAGCGTCTAGGAGATGCAGCGACAACTTGCTCCAAAATGCCTCAAATGGCACGCCACCTGCTTGTAGATACAAACGACCGTGCTCCTAGACTCGTTCATGCATGTCCATTCGAGTGTCCACCAGCATTTGTTTTTTGAGATTTTTTTTTTACTCCAAAAGATTTTTTCAGGCAACTCATAATTGAGATGTTCGAGAGGCGATGCCCCTTTCGTGATGTTCGAGAGTCTACACGTTGTTCAAGGTGCTCGGGAGTAAACACACATGTGCGAAGTGTTCGAGAGTCAATGCGTTGTTCAAGATGTTCGAGAGTCGACATGCCGAGATGTTCGAGAGACGTCGTTTCGTTCGAGAAATTAGGCAACTTGTTGCTATTGTGGACCAGATTACTTGACGTTGTTGTCACCCCACCACCATGTGAGTGTTCATGAGCTGAACTTTGGAAACTTCACCCCCACTACTGAGTGGGCGTTCAGGAGTTGCATCTTGGAGGACTTCACCCCCGCTACTGAGTGAGTGTTCAGGAGCTGCACCTCGGAGGACTTCACCCCCATTATCAAATGGGTGTCCAGAAACCGCCTCTTGAAGGACTTCACCCCCGCTACCGAGTGGGTGTTCAGGAGTTTCACCTAGGAGGACTTCACCCCCACTATCAAGTGGGTGTCCATGAGCTGCCTCTTGGAGGACTTCACCCCTGCTACTGAGTAGGCGTTCAGGAGCTGCATCATGAAGGACTGCATCCCCGCTATCGAGCGAGTGTTTAGTAGTTTCCTCTTAGAGGACTTCACCCCCATTTCTGCATGGATGTTCAACTCCTCCTCAGCGAAGCACATCTCCTCTTCAGCAGAGTTCACCTCTTCTTCAATGGAGTTCATCTCTTTATGAGGCTCAACATCTCGACCCCATTTTACAGAGTTTGGCATCTCCCCATGGAGTTCACCTCCTCAGAAGGTTCAACATCTCGACCCCACCTCGTGGAGTTCGTTATTTTCCTGTGGAGTTCATGTCCTCGTAAGACTCAACATCTCGATCCCATCTCGCAGTGTTCGGCATCTCCCCGTGGAGTTCAACATCTCGACCCCGCTCTGTAGAGTTCGCCATCTCCTCGTGAAGTTCACCTCCTCGGGAGGTTCAAGATTTTCTTATTGAGTTCACCAACTCGTCGAGTTCCTCAGGAAGTTTTTCATTACAACTCCCCTTCATGAACATCATCATCTCTCTGTAGAGTTCACCTCCTCAAGAGGTTCAACATTTCCTAGTGGAGTTCGTTGTCTCTTTAGGAAATTCAACATTTCTTAGTGGATTTCGTCATCTCCTCGTGGAGTTCACCTCCTCGGGAGGTTCATCATTTCCTCGGGAAGTTCACCTTCTTGGGAGGTTTATCATTTCATGGGAAAGTTCGTGATAAGGTTCGAGCTCTTACTAGAATCATTTATTTTTTACTGCTCTTGATCTTGTGCTTTTCTTTCCTGCACAACTTGTATTCATCGTTGCTCCCTAATCACATGGCCCAATGACTTTTTTTGGTCAAGTGATTTTGGTGGAGTCTTAGTGGTAGTAGGATTTGATTCGTTTGTTGAAGACAAAGTAGACAAATTGTCGTGTGTGCTTATGACAATACCACTTGGGGTTTCACATGTCACAACTCTTAGCGAATAAACTGTTGCTTGCATTCATGATAATACCATTTGGGGTTTCATTTTCCATACGACTTAGCGAATAATATGTCTCGTGTGTTCATGATAATACCGCTTGGGGTTTCACTTGCCACACGTCTTAGCACTTTATCATTAGTCAACGCCTAATTTCTCGCAGGCTTGATGATTATATGCGATGATTAATTTTTCATTGCATGTGTTCTACAATGAGCGTCCGGTTTCCCGCAAGCTTCGTGCTTCATTGCCACATTGCAGTCTATCTTTTAATCACTTGGTGAGAACGCGATTTCCCGCAAGCTTTTCTACTCACATATTTGTCACGTGAGAGCCCGATTTCTAGCAAGTTTTTCTACTCACATACTTGTCGCGAGAGAGCCCGATTTCTCGCAAGCTTTTCTACTTATGATTTTGTTGTTCATCACGTGAGGGCTCGATTACTCGCAAGTTTTTCAACTCACGGTTTAGTTTTTTGCCACATGCTCTTGGTGTGGGCTTGAGTTTTAACAAGCCTTTCTACTCACACAACTTTGGGAGCATCTAATTCTTTACCACATGCGTGGATGTTGAGAGCTTGATTTCTCTTAAGCCTTTTCTACTCACCCTGCATTTTATCGATTTCAAGATGGTTCGTTTTGCATTGACGGTGAGGAGCTAATGTCCAGGCTCGCAATACGTTCGGTTACTTTTGATTACACAAGCCCATTTTTCTGCATGCCTTTTGTGTTTGTGTGGCGAAGCATCATGCTCTCCTATTCTCTTACTAGAAAAGATGATCATTATGCATGAGAAATTAACATAAACATGTTATTTGCTCAAAACAACAAGCTACACAAAGAAAGACTAATAAAAACTTGAAAAGATTAACTTTTACCACTGCTAAGAGTATACTCAATGGACAAAGCCTGTCGTTTCGAGTGGCATCATGCCTAGTTGGTCATGTGTTGATCACCTCATCGATCATTGACTTTCCTTCATTGCTTTGTTTCATTGCTCGGCTCTCCTTGCAATGCTTCATCACAAACAAATCGGTCCAAGTACTCTTTCTAAACCAAGATGCCCATTCGCGTCATGGTACCAGTAGTAAGCTTCCTCATTCCTCCCAAGGAGATGAGTCTAGATCCTTCTATTTTTGCTAATATTGTTGACCTCAACTCACTCAGTAGTGTGTACTTATCGAAGCGGGACTAAAGAGTACTTTAAAGTCTTTTATCTTCTCCTTCTTCTCGTTTAGCTACTCTTAAGTTTCTCTTTCCTTCCGCTTCTTCTCCTTGTCATCCTTGGTTCCCACTATCTTCATGACCTCAGACTGCAGTATATACTTGTTTGCGCGAATGAAGAGATTGGCTAGGGTCTTAGGTTGGTCTAGAGACAACGACTCTTGTAGCTGCATTGATCGCGTCCCCTACAACATTGCTGCTACTGCCACGCTTTGTTGCAAGTCATGAACCTCAATAGTTACATTTCTGAATCTATCCATATAATTTCGAAGTGTCTCTGTCTCATTCTGTCTAATGCTCAACAAGTACGTAACATCCTTTTTCCTATTTCTATTTATGATGAAGGCGTTGATGAACTTCTTTCTATCGTAGCAGGAGAGAGTCGCCTCCTTCAATCCATTGAACCATGTCCGAGCATGGTCTTTCAGCGTGACCGGGAATGCTTGGCACATGATGGCATCCTCCCATCCATGAAGCATCATAATGGCCTCGTAGTTCTGAACATGTTCGTACGAGTCCTCTTTTCTGGAGAAAGTTGGCAATGTGGGCATTTTGAACTTTGGAGGAAGTGGCTTTCCCATAACCTCGCTAGTGAATGGAGTTTTCACCTTTTGTTGTTCTTCCTCTGCGAGGACCAACTTCCTTTACTCGAGGACTTCTTCGATCATCTTCCTTGCATTTGTCACTTTCCGAACACTCAATGAAGGTTGGGGCTCCACATCAGGCTTCTTCGGAGGAACCCTAGGTTTTCTCTTGCAGGTGCTCCTCGCCACGTTAGGATGGTTTTCCTTTCTGAGATTGACTCGAGATTGAGGAATTGTGTTGTTAAGGAGCTCCTGTCGTAGCAAAAGATTTTGTTGCTCGGGAATTTGAGGAGGATGTCGATGGCTTTGTTGTGGAGCGTCAAGTCCTTCTTGGTCTCCTCCATTTCGGGCACTCTTGGCGTAGGCGTGCAACGGGGGTGGGAATCGCTCCTGAGGAAGGAACTGTTGAAGCAAGGTAGTCATCTCGCCCAAAGCTTTCTGGTTCTCCTCGTTCTGTTTCCTGAGTGCTTCGTAGTCGGTAAACAGAATGGTGGGGACGACAGTTCTCGAGGCTCTCTCTCCTACACCAAATCTCCTTGCATCATCCTCGGGATATCTGACTCTGTTTGAAGGAGTTTGCACCATGGTGAATGAGTAAGTGATGTTGATGTACTTCTTTTCGAACATCGAGGAATAAGGCTTTTCGTTCAGTTTTCCCACAGACTGCGTCAATTGTTGTTGCCTCAGAAAATGAACAACAATAATGAAGAAACTCAAACAAATCGAATGCTTGGGAATTATGAACGTTGCCTTGAGACCTGAAAACACTGAACACAAAGAGGTCGGGATGCTCCCCAAAGGAGTCTCTGACGCTCAAGTAAGTAGATAACAGAGTAACAGTAGGAGAGGAGAATAGACCCCCCCCCAATTTGGTGTTGATACTGATGCTTATTTATACAGTGGCGACCTGGGAAATTAATACTTTGTAACGTCTCTCCTTAATAAAGACTATAACGTTTCTGTTACAATTTTGTCATTAAGTAGATTTAGTAAATCTTTTTACTCAAGCTATATCAATATCAAATCAATAGTGAAATGTAAAATTACTCAATTTCTTTTGACTAGGTGTAAAAATACTCATTACACCAACTAATACTTGTTTTGCTTTAAAAAAGTAACCAAATGTGATTACATTTTGTAAAGTTTAAGGGCCATTTAACAAAAACAAAATTACAAAATTAATAATTAGTCATGAAAATTGGAAATAATAAGTTAATAATATGTTAATGAGCATGAAAGAAATATGATTTATAAACTGAGAAATTAATAGATGTAATGAACAAAATATGGTAATTAAAAATTTAAAAAAATTTAAAAAATGTTTAAAAAAAGTTTTTTAAAAAAAAAGTGTTAATGGTGTGAGCTGATAAAGGAGCAGAGCCAAACAAGCCATTACGGAATTAAAAATATCTGTATTTTTGGTGGCCACTCTGATAATGACAGTGGGAATATATATTGACGTTAATATGGTTTGATCTCAACCGTTGATTATTTGGGTATTGTTAACGTGCACATCTCGATGTCCATTGTGATTTGTCTTTAAATTAAAAAATAAAATAGTATTTTTTAGAAAAAAAATATTCTAAAATAAATTATAGAAAACATTTCATGGTTACTATTCCAACTAAAACCGAATTAGTCGAAAATAAGTTAAATTTACAAGAATATTAAAGGGACAATTACACAAAAAAATGTAATATTATAATGAGGACTCTTAAAAAGTCATTATTGAGGACTCGAATTATTTAATTTCAATCTCAATTACTTAATTGGAGGGGGTGATTATTTAATTGTAGCTCTAAAAGTCATTTAATTTTAAATTTTGTAATTTAAGTTAACCACCAATTACTTAATTTTGATTGGTTACTTAATTTTGTGATAAATTAAGTAACTATGATTGTTACTTAATTACTGCTGAAATGACTTAATTTAAGTCTTCGTTACTTAATTTACTAAAGAAGTCTTCATTGAAGACTCTTTTTAAGAGTCATCATTGTAGTAACACCCCACAAAAATACTCCAAAAAAGTGGCAAAGTGCATAAATACAACAACATTGAAAACCATTACAGAAATAAAAACTCGGAAAAATGCAATTTTAATAATGCCAGATTTTGAACTAGGGTCAGAAGGTTGACTGTAAACTTGTTGCTGGTTCCAGAACAGGCGGTTCCTGTTCCGGTTTCGGTTCCTGGAATGGAGGAACCAGAACCAAACCATGGTTCCCAAGATTTGGTCCGATTCCAGTTTTGACCGATTTTGATCAGTTTTGACCGGTTCAACCGCCGGTTTTAGTTCCGTTCGGTTCCCTCTTTTTTAAAAAAAAATATTTTTAACCCTCTATTTTATCCCGTCAATTATTTTTCCTGGTTGTAAATTTTATTATATTGAATAATTAACTATAGTACTAATAATATATTGTATTCTATTTTTTAAATAATTTTCAAATAAATTAATTACTCTACTAGTAATTACATTACATAATTTTAAACAAAATAAAAAAACACTAGGAATTTTCTTAAAATGAGTTTTAAAAATATCAAAAATAAAAACTCTTCCTTTCGCTCATCCCTCATCTCCTTGGGTGGAAATTGGTTGAGTTTGACTTTTTTGAGTTCTAATATTTTCAATTTCAAAATTTTCAAAATTTCTATTCCCACTAAAATTTTTCATTGATGCAAATATTAATTAAATGTAATGAAATAACTAAATTAAACTATGGTAAAAAATTAGAAGAAATTTGAAAAAAAAAAGTAATTGCAAAAAGTAACTTAGAGAAATATAAAAAACGTAATTGCAATAATAAAATATATAAATAATTAATAAAATCAATTTAGAGAAAAATGAATTTTGAAAGAGTGAGAATGTAGAAGAAATTGAGATTGAGAAAGAATAAATGGAGTAAAATTGGTAGGATGGAGGTATTTATAGAGTTAAAAAAAGAAAAAAAAGAAAAAAGAAAAGAAATGGCGGTTCGAACTACCGGTTCTATGGTTTTTGGAGAGGTCGAACCGAAATCAGAACCTGAACCGCAACCTTCTGATTTTGGTCAGTCGGTTCGGGTTTTGACCGATTTAGTTCTGGTTCAGTTTGCCGGTTTCGGTTTGAAAATAACATGTCTAGTTGACTACGTGTTGACCACTCGCCAAAATGAGTATAAAACGAGAATAAACTATTTTTAGTATTGCAGATACAAAAAATGAGTATAAAAAAATAAACCGAGTAAAAATAAATACAAAATAAGAACAAATCAAGTACAAAGAAGTAAATGCATACTAAATTGGGTACAAATTGAGCACTTTGACCACTAGAAAAATGAATACAAATACCAATGAATGAGTACAAAATGAGTATAGTACAAAACAAGTACAAACACCAATGAATGAGTACAAAAATTATGAGTACAAAACGAATACATCACAAAAAAATGCTTACATAATGAGTACGAGTTATTTAAAACTTGTTGATTATACCAACAAAAAAATGTTTACAAAATGAGTACAAATGATAACAAAAATGAGTAACAACCCAAAAAGATTAGGGACTAGAAGTTTAATATTTTCTTTATTATTTTGTAAAATTACGAGTACATTCAAAAATAAATACTTACATAATGAGTACGAGTTATTTAAACTTATTGATTACACTAACAAAACAATCAATTTTATCAAAAATAAGTTTCGGTGGAAACTTCAATACTTAACAGTTTAAATTCAATAAGGATTAAAACTTATATCAAATTAAACTTCAACAGTTTTAATTCTAAATTTAATTCTAAATTTGATCTACAATCTATCAATTCAATTAGTTCAAAACTAAACTAAGTTTGCTCTTCCGATTAAAACAAAATCTTTAATCTATATATATATATATATATATATATATATATATAATAACATTTAGTATTTATTTATGAAGATAATAAGCATATGATATTGGATATCACTGTTTCAATATGTAACGTTTGACAAGTAACTTTTTAAATTGGAAAATGCTAGTAATCACTATTTGAAAGTCTGTTGTTAATCAATTCTCTAAACTATCAACAAAATAAAATTAATTATTGAACCAAAATAAGGGAAATGAATTAAAATTGTTTTGCTTTGGATTTTTTTTACCTTACATCAATATCAAATCAATAGTGAAATGTAAAATTACTCATTTTCTTTTGACTGGATGTAAAAATACTCATCACAGCAACTAATACTTGTTATGCTTTAAAAAAGTAACCAAATATGATTACATTTTGTAAAGTTTAAGGGCCATTTAACAAAATTACAAAATTAATATTTAGTCATGAAAATTGGAAATAAAATGTTAATAATATGTTAATGAGCATGAAAGAAGTATGATTTACAAACTGAGAAATTAATAGATGTAATGAACCAAAAATGGTAATTAAAATTTTAAAAATATTTAAAAAGGTTTCAA
>CAODLS011351689.1:0-10774 GCA_948243855.1 Flueggea neowawraea | reverse complement strand
GACTGTAGAGCATCCTTAACATCATTAATCGAGATACTATCCCTACCATACATCATAGTATCTACAAAATTCTCATAAGAGCTAGGCAAAGAACACAACAAAATCATAGCTTGATCATCTTCCTCAAATTTAACACCAACTACATTCAAGTCTAAAATAATTCTGTTAAAGTTATCAAGGTGATCTTTTACCTGCATACCTTCTGACATCTTCAAGGTGTGCAGTCGTCTTTTCTGATAAAGCCTGTTGGTAAGAGACTTTTTTTGGTACTTGCTTTCTAGTTTCCCCACAAACCAGCTGCTGTAGTTTCGTCTGCTACCTCCCTTAGGACTTCATATGCCAGACCCAATAGAATCGCACTATGTGCCCTAGACACAATCTCCTCCTTCTGCACCGCTGTCAATTTTGTAGGTAATTTATCCTTTCCTTTTATTGTTGCTGACACTTCTGCTGAACCAAAAGTGTCTTCATCTTCAGTTTGCACAAGGTGAAATCATTCGACCAATTGAATTTCTCAATATCATATTTCTGTGAAGACATTTTCTTTCTGCAGATCTGAACCCAAAGTTTATCAACAAACTTCTGTGGCTTTGATACCACTTGTTAGACAATCAAGCAATAGAAACGTGGAATTGATAAAGAGAACAATCACACACAAAACACAGAGTTTACGTGGTTCAGTCAATTGACCTACGTCCACGGGCAGAGAGATCGAGCGATAGCTTTATTCTCTATGAAAGTCGACAAAAGGTTACAAGAGCTTTTCCAAGCCACCTATTTATATGTTTACAATGTTTAATAGGCAAAATAACTCATCCCAAGCCCTAATTTCCTTTCAACACCCATCAGAAAATAAGACACGGACAGGATGTGTCAAACACGGACAAAATCAATGAATACATGGACATAAACCTGTATCCGTGGGAAATCACCTAGTACACAGGCTGAGACACGGCCGTGTATCAAGCCGTGTCCCCAGCGTTGCCTCACACGATCTGGGACACGGCTGTGTGACAGGCCGTTTTCTTAGCGAAAACACCTTTTCTTCTGAACAGTGAGTTACATGGGCACACCCACGGTTTAGCTTCTCTTGGCACGGTTTGGGCACATCCGTGGACATGCAGAGTCGACCCAAAACACCTCCAATATTCATCAATTCCACTCCAACTTGTTTTGTCCATCTAAAACATCAAATGACTTTATAAAACTCCAAAGAAAATTCAATTCAATTCAACATTGGGTGACAGAAAAGTGACACTTTGCGAGGGAAACGCGTAAGAGAGGTGGCGGCGCTACGCATTTTTTCAGTTAGGTTAGGCTACTGCTGCTTCTTGGCTGTGTTTAGTTTTTTCTTTTTTTAAGAAGAAAAAAAATTGTTGTCGTTTTAAATTTGAGTAGGTATGTACTCTGCCGATTTCGTTTTCGCTTTTTATAGTCAATTAAATAAAAAAATTTCTTTTAGTCTGAAATCAAAATTCTTCAATCTCTCCTGTTACAATTTCACAAACATGTTTTGTCTATTTCGATGGTCTTAATTAGTGGTCGAGTGAAGATTTTTCCTAAGCAGGTGTTGAATATATATAAATGTATAATAAAAAAAATACTTGGACTAATATATAACATTAAAATACAAGAAATTAAGCTCATAAAATTAAATAAAACATTCAAATATATATACTATTTACACAACCATATATGAATACTTAAGCCGATACAAATAAGAAATATAATCAAATTTATAAGAAATGACATTTTTTTAACGATTATAAGAAATGACATTAGAACTTAATACTCAAACAAGATTAATTAAATTTTATGTACTCAATACTCCTTAGGGCAGCTCTAAGCCCAACGTTTTATCCACAAGAATAGCATCATCCTTTGATGCACTTTACATCTGTGAAGTGCATCAAGCGGGTGGTATCCACCGGAAAAAAGTGGGTCACATCTGCTTAAAATATATATATTTTTTGTATTTTGTTTTTTTTTTCTTCTTTACCATTACTTTTATTTGTACATCAGTCTTCGATCGAATTTGGTCGAATATGTTTGGAACCATGTTGGGGAGATCGAGAAGTAAATTATTATTTTTTTATGTTTTACTTTATTTATGTAATTTCTTAAGTTGCATAATTTATTTTTTTAATGCAAATTTCATGTTAATTTATGTAATTTGCTATTATGCATAATTTATTTTTATTTGGTTAACCCAAATTTCTTTTCATTGATAAATATATTTTTTTAATTTAAATATTTATATGATCTACCATTTTATGTTGTGTTTAAAAATTTATTATTTTTAAAAATCCAATTAAATAATTTTCATGATAGATATATTTCAAATATTATTTTTAACTCAAATATTAACTACAAAATATTTATGTCAAATAAATATATTTATTATTATTTGTATGTTGTAAATAAATTGAATAATGAGTGAAGTGATTGTGGGTTTCATACTAGAGTATAATGAAAGGTTAACTATTAGAGCGTGGTAGTATAATGAATGAGGAGTTAGTGGATTGCAGATGTGACAGACTCATCAACCTCTTAAAGATGTTAAGGAGTAGAGATGCCCTTATGAAGTAAATTATTTGAAATATTTTAGAGATAAAAAATAAAACAAATATGAATAATAAATTTAATAGGAAAATAGAAAAATATTTATGTAAAGATGTTATAGAAGTAAAAAGTTATAAAAGATTACAGGACGAAAATGAAACATATTATGTAGCTACATTACAAATAAATTCACAAGACTCAAACCAAGATTTCATAAAACTTTAAGAACTAAAAGCATAATTTTACAAAAAGAACAAAAAAATGGACAAAACCCATATAGGAGGACTAACTTATTATATATAAAACTATGAGGACCAAATTGCTAGTTAAGAATAACTAAAGAGGACTAAATTATTATATATAAAACTACAAGGACTCAATTGCTAATTTAAAAATAAATAAGGGACCGAACGGGGGCTTGTGCCCCTCTACTTGTCCTAAGCTAGATCCGCCTTTGGAAGCAGAGCAAATTTTCAAGAAGTAAAATTTCAACAACTAAATAATTTATAAGTGATAAGAATAATTTCAAATGCAAAATTTATTATGTCTTACAAAATTATTTTGAATTGAGACATCTTGTATTTTTTAGAAATTTAGATAAAAACTAAAAAGAACTTACTTGACTATTAAGTTATTTAAGAAAAAGAACTTAAACTTTTTTTTGATATGTTAGGATAGGAAAGATGACAATGAATATTAAACTAACATCTCTTTTTCTAATATAAATCATCATGGTTTGACTAATTTAGAACAAATAATATCTTCAAATGAGCATAATTTTTTATACGGTTTGGTTTAGAAAACAGATTTACCATAACAATTGGGTGGGACAAAAAAGTGTTTGAAAAAATACAATTTTGGGCTTGAAACTTTCATTATGGATCTATACGAAATTCGAGAATTAAATTATACTAATCTTGTAAAACTATATTCCAAACAAAAAATAAAAAGAGAGATAAAAACATAAAAAAAAGTTCAGAGACAAAAAATAAAAACTGGGGCCAAGGGGTTGCAACTTGCAAGCCGGGGCTTGCACATTCCCTTGTCATCATGTGACTTCGCCACTAGTCTCAACCCATATGAAGAAAGTCTAACTTATTCTCACGATCTATTAAGAGTTTGGAGATGTTTTGAGAGATTCGTCCTAACACTTGAGTCAATCGCTAATTGAAGAAAAAGAAAATGAGAAGGAGAGAGAGAGGGAAAGAGAGTGGATTACCCACAATTGATATAACAGAGCAATGGAAGATCATGTAATTCATGACTCATTACCGTTTATGAAATAAGTCATGAAATGCAGTAGTGTTATATGGGCAAGGTGATGGTAATCCCAACAGAGGTGAACTGTGTTGGCTTAAAAAGACAGGAAAAGATATACTACAATATCCGGAGAATGTTTAGATCTAACGGTCATATGGGCAAGGCGTTACTCATGCAAACATTGTGCTACGTACGCAATCATCATGGCTACTAGAAGTCACAAGGTGCAAAATAACATACGCAAAGTTGGTTCAACATATGCATAAATGAAACATAATAATGAACATGAATAATACTTAATAAAATCAAAGAGTCATAAGCCATAATTGTGATAAGGGTGCTTAGGGTATGGAATAGCTTTTTGCATGGTTACTAGGTTAAAGTTGTTACATAGATATCCTTAATTAACCGATATATAACGAATTGAAAGATTGTCGTGAATGGTTGACATTGCTGGTTCAGTGCCCCAATTTGGACCCTGATATCCAGATTTCGAGCGACGTGCTTGGGGGCTGGGGTTTCAAGTCGCATGCTTGATGTACAAAAACAAAAGGTATTGAAAGACTAACTGTCGTCAGTGTATCTCCCTCTCTTGCTTGGGCAAAGGTTAAGGAGCGGTTAGGAACAGACTGCTTTCTTCTATTGAACTCAGGGCACAAATCGATTATTTTTCCTCCTAGGACTTGGAGTCATCCTCACTAATTTTCGTTGCTTGATTGATTTTTGATTTTATTGTTTTTGTTGGGTTAGATTTTTATGCTGAATAAGTTTGGATTTAAACTTTTTTTTTGAAAGTAATAAGTTTAGACTTATTTGAGACTTGATTTTAGACTTTTTTTAAGACTTTTCTATTTATATTGTAGATTATCGTGGATTTACATTATGCGACTTAATTGAGATATTTTATAGTAAAATATATGCTACAAATACCTGAATTATGGAGTGTGTGTATGTGTGCGTGAAATGTTTGAAAATTTTTAATCTTATTGATTAAAGTAAAGATTTAATGGAGTCAAGTCATCGCATTTTTATGTACAACAAAATAACTATCAAATATTATTATATGTTATACATTAAAATATTAAAAACCCACCAATAAACCATATAGAAAAACACTGACCATTAAAGTAACATTGGTTGGCCAATGTTTGTTGATCTTAAATAGACTGATTTGGATCTATTTAATAAGAGAAGAGAGAGAAAAATATAAATAAGATTGTGTGTAAATAATGAAAATGATGGTATGTATTTATATATGTGAAGAAACAAAGGAAAAAGGACTGTGGAATTGGGTTAGGGGAAAAAAAAGCAAATGATACCTTTTGCAACGGTCAAATGACCGTTGCAAAAGGTTAAAAAACCTGAACTGTTCCAATGAGGTCCTCTATCAGTGGACTCCACCGTAGCATGCACCAAATGCATGCTCTCATGCACTCTCCTATATAAGGGCTCAATAGATCTATTATTGAACTTCCATTAATATTATCTTTATTTTTGAGAGTTTAGTGAAGGAGAATTTAATAGATTACTGATGTGATATGAAAATTATATACTTCAAGTATATAATCATTAATGTTGCTCTAAATAGACTGATTTGTTGTACTAGCTGGATAGATAAATATGTTTGAACATGCAATCATGCATGCCTCTACCAATCACAAAGGGTTTTTCCAGTCTCGTTGTTGACTTGGAAATTGAGATGGCATCCTACTTGGTTACATGTCAATTTAACTGCCACATCAACAATTACAAGGAAAAACTATCATAATACAGATGAATGACAAAATTGTTACACAATTTAAATGAATTCATATATTAATTTTCCAAATTTTAAAATTTGTGACAAATTTGTTAATTGTACCAAAATTCATGTTTTCTAAATGTTATTGGTGGGGAAAAAATAACTATTACACTAAGAATTCACTGAAAATCATAAAATTTAGTAGTTGGAGCCCATTAAGTAATGAGGTATTTATTTGTTCCCAGATATCATTTCCACTTTTTTGGCTTTAAGAAATCACATCAAGTCAATACCATACACACTCCAGCACTTAAGTTAATTCAGAGTGACATTAATAAATTCGTGCAAATCTTACTATAATACGTATAGTTTTATAATATTAGAGTAGTTTCCTCTTCCAAATGGTGTTAGGGAATGGAAGACTGGATTATCATATGAAGCATTTGTGAAAAAGAAAATGTGGATTGCTAGAATACGTAAACTCTAATATATAAAAGGACCACACTTAACCTAATCCTACCATAAACTATAAAAAGTTCTGAAGCTACACAAAACATTGAATTTTGGTTCACCTGTTTATGTTGTTATCAATCACCAACTTCTGCAAGTGTGTCCCTCCACAGCTCACTCCAAACTGCTTTCTTCTTTTCCTTTCTCCTCTGTCTCCTCCTCCTCCTACTCTGTGGTATGTTTGATTCCATTTTTTTCCCTTTCTTTGTATTTGTATATATGCAGAGCAGTAAAACCAGTACGTAACTTCTGTTCTCCTATAAATATTGCTATGCAAATGGCATGTAATGACATCTGAACTAAAAACCACTTCATTAACGTAGGACCCTTTTACATGCTTACCTGAGGAGCTATATCTTCATCCATTTTATACACCCTCTCTGCACCTATCTGTGTTTGGAAGTGAAGAGATCAATGGCAGAACCAATTACAAAAGGAACAATATTTCGTTGGCTTTAAAGCCAGTCACTACTTGATATCCACTTCTGGAACACTCTTCTTGTGTATTACAATTCTTATTCCTGGGAAAACATATATAAATATGTGGTCCTGTCCAATTACAACGCAAAACGTGGCCTTTCTAAATAGAGACGATGGATTCTTCCAAGAAAATTTCTGGGTTTATGTTCTTTTCTTTGATTGCCATTTTTCTTGTTGAGAATTCAGTGTGTGTACATTTTGAGAACCATGAATTTGATACAACAGTTGAGGAGGTTGCGAATCATCGGCCATGGTTAATATTTATACAACTGAATTAAATTTTTACTCAATTTTTATGTGCTATTGTGTCTGAGTATTAGAAATATTTTTGTTCGCTTGATTTGATCGCAATTTGATGTCAAAAAAAATTGAACAATTGAGGCGGACTCAAGTACCACTAGATTATTTGCTTGGTTGTCTCTGTATTAGTTTGAAGTTACAGTTATTCTGATTGTTAATGTGTTTAGGATATACGAGTTGGAGGATATGGAGGATGAACCATGGGAAATGGTTCAGAGGAAAGGGAATCAGTTTGTCGTTAATGACCAACCATTCTATGTTAATGGGTTCAACACTTACTGGCTGATGGTTTTTGCTGCGGGTAAATCTACAAGAGGCAAAGTCACTGAGGTTTTCCAACAAGCTTCTTCAGTTGGCCTAACAGTTTGTAGGACTCGGGCATTTAACGATGGACAGTGGCGAGCTCTTAAGAAATCTCCAGGGGTCTATGATGAAGATGTTTTTAAGGTATTCCTTTTAGCTGGTTCTCAGTTTTCATTCCCACAAACTGTTCTTCGACTGAGCTGAAACTGAATATTGCAAACATGGGTATTTGGCATTAGCATTATTTAACCTCAGTGAAAAGAATCACCCAACATTTTAGATAAAGTGCTGGCCTCAAGGGCGTGATTGAAGAGTTTAAAATCGGAGTGTTATCTATGAACGTATATTTCCTGACTAACTGAAATCGATGGTGATTGTCATTATACTGCCATTTCTTAACTCATCCACATTCTTCAGTTTCTCTTTTTTACTGGTATCGTATGATGTCGTGGTTTATATGATTCAGATTGTGGCAATATTAGCACTTATTCCGAGTTAGTCATGTCTGCTGATTTACTTTGGTGCTTCAGGCATTGGATTTTGTAGTGAGTGAAGCAAGGAAGTATAAGATCAGACTCATTTTATCATTGGCAAACAACTGGGATGCATATGGTGGGAAAGCACAATATGTTAAATGGGGAAAGGCTGCTGGCCTTAATTTGACAAACGACGATGATTTCTTCTCCCATACAACTCTCAGAAGCTACTACAAGGCTCATGTTAAGGCAAGTTCCTTTTGATTCATCGAGAAATGTTTCTTTCGCAACAGGAAAATGTAGAGCTAGTCTGTATGCATATACCTTTGTGGATGGCCCTTTTGTGCAGAACATATACGTACCCTACTTTTCAGTTTTTTGGGATTGTGATAAGTTTTATTTATATCTGTGGAATGTAGGCTGTTCTCAACAGAGTAAATACAGTGACAAACATAACATACAAGGATGACCCAACTATATTTGCATGGGAGTTGATGAATGAACCAAGATGCACCTCAGATCCTACTGGTGACAGACTTCAGGTTTATTTTGTTCAAAATCTGCAACGACCTTATATTTAATACATGACTTGCTTGTACTTGGTGTTCCTTGCAATTCAACTTTGCATGATTAACTAATTGTTGCGAGGATTGATAATTAATTTCCTCCAGACCACATGGTTAAGGATATTCTGTTTCTTTACAATCGTATGCTTAAGCAATTGAAATTATTTGTTTTGCAGTCTTGGATACAAGAAATGTCAGTCCATGTGAAAGGCATGGATGCAAAGCATTTGGTAGAGATTGGATCAGAAGGATTTTATGGTCCTTCAGCACCCGACAGAGCTCAGTTCAACCCCAATTCATATGCTACACAAGTTGGAACTGACTTTATAAGGAACCATCAGACTCTTGGAGTTGATTTTGCTTCTGTTCACAGTTATCCCGACTCTTGGTAAGGTTTCCCTGCATTGTGATCAATTCATCGCCAAATATGCTAGGAATTGTCGTCAATATCTGCTTCTCCTGCAGAATGTGTATACTTGAAAAACCAGAACTAGTGAACTGCTCCAGTACTAATCACATCATCATAGGAACTGCAAGTCATTTATATATGAGTGCATCATGTTTATTGACAATGAGGTTTAATGTATTTTAATTCCATGGATGAAGGATTTCACCAACAATTTCTGATGCGCACATCCAATTCACCAAATCATGGATGGAATCCCACATAGAAGATGCAGAGAAGTATCTGGGAATGCCTGTTTTGTTCTTAGAGTTCGGAGTGTCAACAAAAGACCCTGGTTACAACTCCTCATACCGCGACACACTCTTCAATACCGTGTACAAGACACTCTTGAACTCAACAAAGAAAGGCGGGAGTGGAGCTGGAAGCCTTCTGTGGCAGCTCTTCCCTGATGGGGCAGATTACATGGATGATGGATATGCAATCGTCCTATCAAAATCTCCTTCAACATCAAACATCATTTCCCTCCATTCAACGCGTGTTGCCATCTTTAACACAATGTGTTCTATGAAATGCAAATGGGGATGCAGGAAGAAGAATCCGTTGGAGACATTCCTTTACCATGATGACTTGTAAAGTACATACATAAGAAAAATGTATACCTTAAAAAACTTCCATAGTGATACTTGTTTGTACCACAGAAAAAGAAGATAGATTCAAAAAATAACGGGAAAGCCAAGCCTTAAACACAACACTATCTCCATATCCTATAATGATGAGAGGTGTTGTGCCCCAAAATACCCTACCAAGAATATACAAAAGGAATATACTAATTTTAATTTCAAATGCATGTAATGAAATGTGCACTGTATATATAAGGAATGCCATCTTGGAATGTTTTCATTTTAATGAAGTTTAGTGTATACTGTATTGTTACTGAACTACAGATATTCCCCCAAGTATACTAGATGCATGAAAGGTTAATCAAGACCTAACCACCACCTTGTCATTGAAACTAGGCTGGATTAAGAATTTGGGTTGCAGTGTGTAAATTTGTTACAGAGAGATTTGCATTGTTTACCAATACCTGTTGACTGTGAAAGCAGAACTGCTTATTGGATTCAAAGTGTTAGTTGATATTTGCATTTTTCCTTTCTGGTACACCCCTTTGTTACAGTCAACTTCTCCTGGAAAACCCGACCTTGGCGTTAGTTGCTTTCTGATAACTCATGACCCTTTAAAGCATGTATGCTCTTGGCTAAATCTCCCCTCGACAGACCATCTTTTCCCTTATAATTCCCAGCTTCCGGATAGTTGAAGATATGGTGTTGCCTTCTTGTTTTGAATTAACAAAACGCTTAAGCCTTCTCTTCCTCTTTATTTTCAATGGCATTGGCATCTGTTTCTTTATCCAATTAGTTTATTTCTTCATTCTCTATACTTATACACTTCCATTGTCAAGAGTCAAGGATGCACTGCATTCTACTTAGGTGTAAAACTTGTAAACGAATTTATAGTGCTTGTGCTGATGAATGATGATTTGATAGAACTCTGAACTGAAAGTAACAGCATAACAGAATACTGAAAACTAAGCAGAAATTGGAAGAATTTCATTAGCATGCGGAAGAATTCGTCTTTACAAAAATATACTTGAACTGATCATTCATTAAGTAATCAAAAAATCACCTCTCTTTACATAGGTCATTAACTCCAAGAACATCAATGCTTCACCAAAATTTGGTGAGCATCCTAAATCATAAATCAAATATTTTCAGAATAATATATTCTGAAGTTACCATCATGATCTGAAGACAGCATATTGTTGAAAAGATAACCAGAGAGTAAATATTACAGCAAAAAACTACAAAGGTTTCTCATATTTGGGAGATGCTACGTAAACATTGGAAAGACTTCATGAGTCCATAATAATGAACTCAAAATTTTCATGTTTCTCCTGCAAACAATAAAAGAAATCTATATAAAGCATATGTGGCTAGAAAAAGAGGAAAAGAACTGAAAATACCAGAAGCCATAATTTATGCACTTACATCAGTCATCAACAAGTAACCATATGATTATTTTGTTAAGCTCAACTTTGAGATGACCCTGGCTGCCTGGTCACCACCCAACAGAAAGTAAGGATGCCTCAGAGCCGCGGCAGCTGATAAACGTC
>CAODLS011351586.1:0-16932 GCA_948243855.1 Flueggea neowawraea | reverse complement strand
TGCTTTCCATGGTTATTTAAAAATGGAAAATTTACATGGATCCTCCTAAAGGATACTGCAAAGTTAAACTATGTTAGGCTCGGGAGGGTGCCGTAAAGGTACAGTTACATGGATTATTTTTCAGTTTAAATTCTTCCCTCGTACACACTGCATGTTTAGATGAAAATTAGGCCGCCTGCAAGGACGCCTGAAAATCGGATATTGGACCTCAAGGGCATCTACAATGGTTATACCCATTTTGAGTATAGTTGTCATATCACATCAGTTTTTTATTAATTTTTTTTTCTTTAAACTTTTTCCCTATTATTATACTCTTCATTTAATAAAAAATGTATAATAAATGTATTATATTCTATCATGGGATCCACAGTCACTTCACTCCTCATTTAATTTATTTATAATGCACAATTCACAATAAATACATTTATTTAACATACTAATTTTATACTTTTATGTAAAATAAATTATATTTTTGAAATTTCATTTTAAATTAATTTGGACAAATTTTTTATGCAAAATTTGTGGAATAATATTTTCTATAAATTAGTGTCGAGTGAGTACATATTTTAAAAAAATTGTTTAGTTAAAAGATAATTACATTCGAAGTCCAAAAACAATAAAATACATTAAGCAAACGATTGCAAATTCATTGTGCAAACGATTCGAAAAAAAACATAAGTTAAGCAAAATGATAAATAACAATAATTTCGTCAAAATTTGTTCTAAAACGATTCCAAATATTGTCAATTTTGAATATGGTTGTTTCAACTTCTGAATTGCTTCGAAATTTTAAGAACCCTGGAGCTACAAGCCCATCATGGTGCCATCTGCCGTCTCTCTCTCATCATGGGGCCATCCGCCGTCTCTCTCTCATCACCTCCTTTGCCTACCTTTCATTCACGCTGCCTAGATCTCTCAGAACTTTCTGGAGTGCCCACCGCCCAGCCTGAACTGCACAAGGAGAAGCCACCATCATCGAAGGGTACAGTTTCCCGGCCACATCCCAAATGTTATGCAGGCATGGTGAAACTGCCACCTCTGATTGGCCCAGCAGAGTCTTCTGTTGGGAGACTGATTGACATTGGGGGATTCATTTCCATTACATTATCATAGGATATCTACGAAGACTGGGTCCGAGCTTGCAAATGTTCTCTGATTGGTTGATTTATTTTATCAAAAGGCGATTCTCCTTGGATACATGCAGATCTGCAATCTAAGCTTGCTGACATATGTGGACTAAAAAATTCATGGAAATCGATCTCTCTTGGAAAGGGCTACTATCAGATTTTTCTTCAATCTTTGGAAGACCAAAAACTGGTGTGGAATAAGGGAACTATTTCATTGAAACTAGGCATCCTCCGTTTGCAACCAGGGTTTCCCGGCTTCAATCCAAAGGCACAGAAACCATCAACTACACAGGTCTGTGTACGATTATAGAAGCTTCCATGGGAATTTTGGCACTCCAAGTTGCTTTCTAAAATTGCTCGTGGCATTGGTGTGTTGATGTGAATTGATGCCAAGACACTAGATGGGGAGCTTGGACATTTTGCCCGAATCTTGATAGACATCGATCTTTCCTCATAGTTATATGAAACTTTGCATGTGAAGACATCTACCCAGTCTTTTTGGATCAACGCCATTATGAGAACCTGCCAGCTTTCTACCGTACATGCTCCTCAACTGGCCACTTTTCTTATGACTATCGTCGTAATATTAAACCAAAGGAAATTGCTAAGCCGAAAGAGCATGCCATGCAAAACGATCTTCCTGCTAAAGCTATCAAGAAATGGATTCCCAAGGATAATGGCACAATGCCAGTTCAACGTGCTTTAAATGTTTTTAGTGTTATTGCTCCTGCTTCCATTCCTAATATCACTGTGACACAGGATCACCAAGTTGAAGGGGTTCCAGAGAAGGATTTTCCACCAACAAAGAATACCCCACAAGCTCATAATGAGGCAACTATAACTATATGCAATGAACTTTTTGTTCCTACTGAATGTATTGACGTTAATCAGACGCTTAGCTTGGTGTCCCCATTTCTAAAGATAGGTTTGGATGTACACGATACGAGTAATAAGACAAGCTCCGACCAGGTTGTGGAGATGTTGATTCCAACAATTGAGCATGTCTTTCATACTGCAGATGTCTTTGCTATTTCTAATAGGGATAATCTTGCCACCTTTTCCTCGTGGGTGGATCTAGTAGCCAATGAGCACAATGAACATGCCGATACAACCAACAATGATCCTGATGATGATGGCGAGGGATGGGAGACTGTCTGCTCTACAAAGAAACGATCACCCTCTATACAAAAACTACAGCTCACACAATGAGCCTATCAGCGAGTCTCGCGACCACCAACCCGCCTAAACTTGTGAAGCTCTTTTTTCTGGAATTGTAGTGGCATTGCTAATGCTCAAATTCAAAGTATTCTTTGAAATTTTTGTACTTCTTATTCGCCGGATTTGGTTGGTATAGCTGAGCCTATGGTGGATTTTGTGTCTTTGCCACATCATTTTTGGTCATCTCTAAACTTGGAATTAGTTGTGGTTAACAAAAAGACCTTACCTACATTATGGGTTCTTCGATGGAGGAATTCACCAACTATTGTTAATACTCTTATCTCTGACCAATTTGTTTCTGTTGATTTTAGTGTTAACAACTATTTACAAAGGCAAACTTTTATTTATGCTAGTGTTTGGTCCAACAGACGTAGGGATCTTTGGCAGAGTTTTTGGCAGCCCCTACTTACTAATCCTCGTAATTGGGCAATCATTGGTTATTTTAATGCTATTCTTAAGGCATATGAGAAAACAGGTAGGCTTCCGCCTGCCAGGCCATGTATGGAGTTCAAGGAATTTTTGGAGGATTGTGGATTGCAGGATATTCCTCCTAAAAGGGCTAGATTGACTTGGTGCAAAAGCAGCCCACGTGTTCAGCAAATTGAGTCTAGACGGGATAGAGTTGTTGGAACTCTGGAGTTTATGTCATTTTGGAGCAAAATTTATTGTAATATTTTGGCCCGTCATTGATCTGATCATTGTTCTCTATTACTTTCTTATGATTTATTTGTTATGCAGGTCAGATAAGGATTTCGGTTCCAACCTATGTGGATGTCACACCCTGATCTGAAAAGTTTCATTTGTTCAACGTGGAGTAGTTTTGCTTATACTGGCAATGCTATGCACATTCTAGGTAGCAAGCTTAAACATCTACGGGCTAGCTTAAAAGGGTGGAATAGAGAGGGTTTTGGTAATATTGATTACAATATTGATGTTGCTCACTTTGAATTGGAGGTCATTCAGGCTGATATTGTGCAGATGGTTGTGTCCAATGAGCTGCTTAGAAGAGAATTTGCAGCACACTCTACTTTGGACTTGCATTTGTCTCAGAAAGAGGTTTTCCTTCTGGGGGAAAAGTCGTGTTAAATGGCTAGAGGTAGGTGATCGTAACTCTTCTTTCTTTCATGACTCTTTAGCATGTCATGATGTCAAAAACTGTATTCATAGGCTTTTAATTGACGGACATTTGGTTTTTGATCATGAGCTGGTAAAAGAACACATCATAGGCTATTTTAGTTCTTTATTTTGCTCTAATGGGATTGGGCAAAAGGATCTTTATTCCATTGCAACAATCATTCATTATGTAGTCACCTCAGAAGAGAATGAAAAGCTTCTTCAAGTCCCCACTAACGAAGAAATACGAGCCACCATTCTTACGATGGATCTGGATAGTGCGCCATGGCTAGACGGATTCACTTTAGTTTTCTTTAAAGCTTATTGGGGTATTGTTCAACATGAAGTTTGTGAAGCTATCAGACTTTTCTTTATCTCAGGAACAATTCCAACTGGTCTCAATTCCAATCATATGGTTCTTGTTCCAAAAATGCCTGAGGCCAACCAGGTAACTGCTTTTCACCCAATTGTCTTAAGTAATTTTGTCTTCAAGGTGATTTCCAAGATCTTGATAGATAGATTAGCAGCTATCGCTACTTGAATCATTTCCCAAATCAGTTCGGATTCCTTAAGTATCCTAATATTTCTAATTGCATTGGATTGGCCTCTGAAGGAGTGAATATGCTGAAAAAAATGGTGGAAATATGTCTTTGAAGGTTGATATCAAAAAGGAATTCGGCACATTGGAATGGGATTTTATCTTAGTAGTTTTGAACGCATTTGGTTTCTCCACTCAGTTTCAATGTTGGCTCCTAGCTATCTTCAAATCAGCCCATCTGTCTATTATTTTCAATGGTGAAATTTTTTAGTATTTTCCTTGTTCAAGAGGGGTGAGGCAAGGTGACCCTCTTTCGTCTCTTCTTTTTTGCCTCACGGAAGATTACCTTAGTCGCCAAATTTCCAAAGAAACAGAGACTGGTGCTCTGCATCCCATGAGGTTTGGTCAATCAGTTTTCCCTTCACACTTGTTTTATGGTGACGATATTCTTATCTTTGGAAAGGCTTCCTTGCACAATATTAGAATTCTTAATTCTATTTTTTCAAAATATGGGAAGCTTTTAGGTCAAGTTATGAAATCTTTTCTGTTCACAGGCTCTAATGTAGCTCGTCGAAGAAGGAGAAACTTCGGCATAAATCTCAAATGTGTTTGGGTTCTCTACCTTTTGATTATCTTAGGGTTCCTTTATTTGTGGGAGCTCCCAAGAGGAAGTGGTTACACCATATTATTGATAAAATTTTGGCCAAATTTGCTAAATGGAAACGAGATACTCTTTCTCTGGCGGAACGTTTGGTGTTGCTCAAATCTGTCATTTGTAGTTCGTTGCTGCACTCTTTTATAGTTTACAAATGGCCTATGAATTTTCTCAAAGCATATGGAAAAACATATGCGCAATTTTCTGTGGTCTGGTTCTATTGTCGCCAGGAAGTTGGTCTTACTGAAATGGGACAAATGTTGTTTGCCTATAACTGAAGGGGGTCTTGGCCTTAAACATTTACATACTCTTAATGATGTTATGCTCGGTATTGTTGCTTGGAAGATTTTCAAAGGCAAATCCTTTGCTGGGCAAGTTTTTAGGCAGAGGTTTCTAAATTCTAATGGCTTTATGCGAAGTACTTATATTTGTTCTTTGATATGGTGCTCTGTTAACCATTGTAATTCTGCTCTTTATGATGAGTCTTTGTGGCTTTTGGGAATGGATAGAAGGCTCAATTTTTGGAGGGATTGTTGGATTTTGCCAACCTTGGAAGGTCGTATGGGTGTTAGACATAGCAACCTTTATGAGATGGTGAGTAATTTCTTTGTTAATGGGGAATGGAGGATCCCTTTAATCATATAGGCAGTGTTCCCGTTGAAAACGCAGGTTTCGTTGGTCCCAATAAATAATGGAATGACACTCTAAGAGGGGGGTGAATTGGAGTTTTAAGGAGTTTGAAAACTTTGTTGAAAATCTTTTGCAAACTAAAACAACTAACAAAGTTATTTTCAAACCAAAATCAAAGTCAAATGCAGAAGCAATAAAACAATCAATCCACAAACAAAATAAATCAAATGCATGGGAAAGTAAATGAGAGAGAGTAAGGGAGAGAGAGAATAAATATGATTTAAAGTGATTCGGTTCTATTGACCTACGTCCACTTCTCTAGATCCACTGGATAGTTAAATCAACTATCTCCTCACTTCCGGGTGGAGGAAAATCGTTTACAACAACTTGTTTTTGCGGGATCAACAAGCAAACAGTTACACATTGTTTTAAGAACAAAACAAGAAAACCAAATCCCTAGTTTTTGCTGGAAGAACTAGAAAACCGTTTCCCTAATTTTTGCGGGCTCAACTAGAAAACCGTTATACCTTATTCTTGCATGCTCAACAAGAAAACCGTATCCCTAGTTTTTATGGGCTCAGCTAGAAAACCAAAACCACTTGTTTTCAGAAAAAAATAAGCAAACCAAACCTCTAGTTTTTGCCGGCTTAACTAGAAAATCGAACCACTTGCTTTTTCAGGATCAACTAGCAAACCGAACCACTAGTTTTCTAAGGCTCACTAGTAACCACTCTTGTTTTTCTAAGGCTCAACAAGAAAAACTATTTACCTCAAGCACATATCCTTGCTTGTTACAAGATTAAACCCAACAATGAAACAGATTAAATCTCACACAAACCCAGAAATATTATTGCAAGTGAATAGCTCAAATGGGTTAGAGAGGTAGAGAAGAGAGATAAAATGGATAGCAAGCTTTAGCATAATTCTCTCTTTCTTATCTTCTGATCTGAGTCGTCTATTTATAGTCACTCTTTGAAATATGACCGTTGGAGTCTCAAAGTAGCCATTGTGACATAAGACAAATTATGTCTAGTAAATGATGTCATTGTCTTCTACGTGCATAGCCACCATCTACGTGGCTAGTATCTTGTTCAATCTGAGTTTTGCGTGTATTGATAGAAAGTCTACGTGCATTGCAAGAACTCTAGTAGTATCGACTTTATGTGAATCATCATCTATGTGCTTTGTTATTCTTCTATGTGCGTTGCTCATTCTTCCATATGTGTTGATCATGCGTTCAACGTGCATTGCTCTGAATTCTAGAATATGCAATTTTCACCCAGTGGCTTGCTATGTTCGTTGTACTTTGCTCTGCGTGTATATTCATCTGATCAAAGTCTACACCTCTAATTTTGCATGTGATTTGTGTAAGAGAATATTCAAATTCAAATTCCAGATGAGCGTCTTGGCTTTGTCAGCTAGTCCAGCTCATCCTCATCTATGTGCGTAGAGTATCTCTTTAAAGATCACACCTTTGGTTCTTTAACATGCATTGATCAACATTCAACTTGCCTTAGCTCTTGCACATTTTCTCCTCATCAATTTGAGCTCTCGTCAACGTGTGTTGCACTATCTTTTGCGTGCGTAAATGAGCATAAATAAGTTCCAGTGAAATCTGCTTCTCATCTACATGCCTTGTAAGCTCTTCTATGTGCGTAGAAGCCAGTTATCCGTGCATTGACGTGCTTTGATGATTCTTAAGGTGCTTTATGGCCAGATATCAGGAAGTCTGCAACTATACACCTCTTTCATGGATGTTTTGCATTCATCATCATCAAAACTAAACTAAAAAATCTCTCCCTTTTTTATGATGACAAAACATTCATGAATTTGAACATCTAATCACCAATAACAAACAATTTGATCAAGGATTTCAGTCTTTGTCACTTGGTTAGCTTAGCACAATATTATATGATGTTCAAAAAAATAAAGATAATGATGAAGCACATTTGATATCAATTTGATATCAATTGTTATCAAAGCAGTAGATAAACAATGCAACTTCAAATTCATGCACAATTCTCCTGCCTTTTGTATCATCAAAAGATAAAAACAACACTTCTCCCTCTTTTTCAATATAAAAATCATTTAGCACACTTAGCTCCCCCTAAGTAAAATAAAATTTTCAAATGAATCATTTTGGAAGTAAAACTCCCTTTATTTATCTCAAAAAATGCACAGAGAGTTTTAAAAAAAATCTTCCCCTTTGAAAAACAAAAAATCACTAGAAGCTATCTACATCAATCATAAAAAACGTATCTCACCCTTTGAAAAACACAAATTCAATGAATGCATTGTCAACACAATGTATAACATAAACTTAGTACATGCAATCAAATCAAATAAGCATTTATCATATCCAATCAATAATTAAAATGCATATAAACACATAAATTTGAGTTTTATAGGAAGGGTACCACATTTGCAATTTTCTCCTTGGTTTTGATGACTGTTAAGCACACTCCTTCAATTTCTTTATAGCTATCATCATTTTGATTGAAATATGCAAAGAAATGATTTCTATTAATAGCCAATCCTTCTTATCTATGAATAATGTCAGGAAATTCCATTCTTGGAACTTTTAACTCTTTGGATGTTAAGCCAAAAATAAAATATTAAGAGTCCAAGCTCTAATACCAAATGAAAACGCAGGTTTCATTGGTCCCAATAAACAATGGAATGTCACTCCAAGAGGGGGTGAATTGGAGTTTTAAGGAGTTTGAAAACTTCATTGAAAATTTTTAGCAAACAAAAACAAATAACAAAGTTCTTTTCAAACTAAAATCAAAGTCAAATGTAGAAGCAATAAAAAACCAATTCACAAACAAAATAAATCAAATGCAAGGTAAAGTAAATGAGAGAGAGTAAAGGAGAGAGAGAACAAATCCGATTTATAGTGGTTTGGGTCCCTTGACCTATGTTCACTCCTCTAGATCCACCAGAGAGTTCAATCAACTATCTCCTCAATTCCGGGTGGAGGAAAACCGTTTACAACAACTTGTTTTTATGGGATCAACAAGCAAACTGTTACACCTTGGTTTAAGGACAAAACAAGAAAACCAAATCTCTAGTTTTTGCATACTGAACTAGAAAACCGTTTCCTTAGTTTTTGTGAGCTCAACTAGAAAACCGTTATACCTTGTTTTTGTAGGCTCAACAAGAAAACCATATCCCTAGTTTTTATGGGATCAATTAGAAAATCAAAACCACTTATTTTCAGGACAAAGCACGCAAACCAAACCACTAGTTTTTGCGGGATTAACTAGCAAACCGAACCACTAGTTTTCTAAGGCTCACTAGCAACTATTTTTGTTTTTCTAAGGCTCAACAAGGAAACCTATCTGTCCCAAGCAAATATCTTTGCTTGTTACAAGATTCAACCCAAGAATGAAATAGATTAAATCTCACACCAACCCAGAAATAATATTGCAAGTTAATAGCTCGAATGTGTTAGAGAGGTAGAGAAGAGATATAAAATGGATAGCAAGTTTTAGTACAAGTCTCTCTTTTTGTTCTTCTGATCTGGGATGTCTATTTATAGCCACTATTCGAAATATAGTCGTTGGAGCCTCGAAGTAGTCGTTGTGAGATAAGACAAATTATGTCTAGTAAATGGCTTCACTATCTTCTACATGCGTAGCCACCATCTACGTGCGTAGTACCTTGTTCAATCTAAGTTATGCATGCATTGATAGCAACTCTACATGCATTGCAAGAACTTAGTAGTTTCGGCTTTATGTGGATCAACACTCCTTCCATGTGTGTTGATCATGCATTCAACATGCATTGCTCTGAATTCCAGAATATGTAATTTTGACCTAGTGGCTTGCTACGTGCGTTGTACTTTGCCCTTCGTTCATAGTCGTCTGATCAAAGTCTGCACATCTGATTTTGCATGTGATTTGTGTCAGAGAATATTCAAATTCAAATTCCTATTGGGTATTTCTCTTTTGCCACAACCCACACACCTATATTTGAGGAAGAGTTAAGGATGGCAATTGTTGCTATTCAGAAAGCTTAGGAGGTTAGATGGCATAGGCTTTAGATTGAATGTGACCTCTGGCACACTAGTTGCATTATGATAATTGGCAACAGACTAAGTAGTGGCCTCAACAAGCGCACGCCTAGGCCTCTACCGCGAGGATAATCCATATCTACAAACAAAACAAAAACCATGTATGAAAATGTCAAAATGCATGTGACCGCCATAACACCAGAACAAAGATCGAAATGGTATACAGAGACAAATCAAATAGACTCAATCCAATATACTTATGCTCCACACCGACCCTAGACTTACGAAACCTAGGCATCTAATACCACCTTTGTCACAACCCGTTTTTGGACCATGACCGGCATACAAGGCAGATCGTCTATGGGAGCCCAATCCATCTCGCACAAGCCTCAAAGAATCAGAAAATCTACCAAAAAACGTCCATTTGTCAAAACATTTAATAATAAATCATTTATAAATTTATATATTGTAATATATATATATATATATATATATATATATATAATCGAATACAATTGTCTATATCGATAACCAGAGTAATTAAAAGACAAAATATGGAATCCCAGTAACCCAACAGCATCCCTGTAAGGAGCTATAAAACAAAAGGAGTAACCCAACCAAAAGGGCATCACTAACCAAATAAACAAATGCATCACTGAGCTAAGATGCCAAATAGTTGTTGAGTCAAAAATCAACTTTTAAGATAGAAACAGGGTAAACAGAGAAAAGAAAGTGGTCAGAACCCAGTGAGGGACAACAAAGACTATTTTCAAAATAGTTCGAAAACTATTTTCAAAACAGTTCGAAAACTACCACATGCCGGTATAAGGAAGTATACATAAATATACACACTACACACGTAGTACAGTTTTAGAAAAGAAACATTTCAAAAACATTTTCACACAAAGCAAACAGATGCATACAGGCGTAATGATACTAATAGTATCAATTTCAAAAACAGAGTATAGGACCAATAATATCAACAGTGTGGTATGCACCACCCAAATCAAAGTCCATAGTAATTATGAACTCTGCCACCAATTAGAAACAAATCATGTGTCAGACCGAGACACATGGCTACCAACATCCCTACTAACTGGGATTTGTCGAAGCATTGGTATACCAAAGGCTACGTATCCTGTAGTTAGGTGTCTCACATCGGATACAAAATCCATAATATCATAATATACAAAAATAAAGTATGCAATTCAGCATCAAAACAAAGAGGGGATATATATATATATATATATATATATATATATATCAAATTTCAAAAATAGATATTGATATTTAAAACACGTAATCAGATTATTTATTTAGCCAATCCTTAGATTAGTCCAAATTCAGAATATGTGTTACAACACAACAAAAAAATATAAAGTTTCGAGACACAGCCTATGTGTCGGAAGCTGTCATCCACTCACCTGGATGTCGAAGCTCTAACGGTCAGAAACTGCTATCGGGCAGCTAATTACGCTGATAGGAGCAAGAAGTTGAAACAGAGACATCAAAAACAAAGCATATCATAAACAAAGCAAACGAGACATAGATACTATGGCTGTACCGAAATGTATGCACATACATTTGCAGATTCAAGCACCCAAATGAAACCCTAAAAATTCATTTCCATCCTCAAATGTGCAAAATCACATTTTGAACCTTAGATGCCAAATATCCCATCTAGTCCTCAAGGGCAAATTGCACAAACAGTCCAACTTCCGATTCAACCTATAGAAATCAGATCCAAACACCGACATTTGTGAATCTCAACCTCAAGAACATGAATCTATAATTAGATTACCAAAAGTAACTCAAATTCCTCAAAAATCATGGAAAATCTGTCCAAACCCTAACCCATAAACACAACTTATCAAATCTGCAAGTTCCATGCATGAATCAAGTATTTCCAACTCCAATATGTTAAGATATACTAGAGACAACTCAAAATTTAACAAAGAAATCATCAAAATCTAGAACTCTAGCTCTAAACGGACCCCAACTCGTCCAAACACCAAAACTCACCAAAAACAAAGCTAATTCTTATGATTCCGACCTTAAACATCCATATTCTAACAATAACCAAACCCCATTCCAATAGAAAAGAAGGAATCTGAACAAATCACCAATTCCGGCTGTAAACCCTAGATGCATAAGTCATGATCAAAATGAAGAAAGAAGTAATCAATGAGTGTTTCTTATCTCAAGAACCAAAGTGGAAGCAAAGAGAAGCAAGGGAAGAAGGAGAGAAATAAATGAGGCAGTAATTTTGGTGGTTGAAGAGAGTTATGGCCGAATAAAGGGCAGATGGGTGTATTTATAGACCCACAAAGCCAAAACGTTGCGTTTCACTTAAAGTCACCTAGAAAGGACACATCTACGTGCGTAGATTGGTGCGCAATATCCAATATACGCACGTAGTTCCATCTTCTACGTGGGTTATACAATCCCCAACACACGTAGACGGTAAATCTGATAACCTCTCATTTTCATATCCAAAATCAACGCGCGTTCCACTCATGCAATGCACGCAGACAACTTCACTCGCTCACGGTTCAAGCCCAAGTAATGGTCAACTTACGCAGAGCTCTTCAACGCACGCAGACGGTCTTAAGCACTTTCACGGTCCAACTCAGAAGGTGATCTACGTGGGTAGAACTCCTCCAACGCACGTATATGGCCTTCAACAAGCCTTAGACATGCGAAAATTCATCCAAACACATTCCAAACTCGAGAATCAAGACTCCCAACGTCCCAAATCACTTCAAACCGAATGGAATGCTATAGGATTCCATTTAGAACATGCGGGATATTACACATATTATGTTCTACGTTATAGGAATAGAAGTCACTTCTTTTTCATTGTTTTTATAGATGTTTTCCACATCTAACAATCGTATTTAATAGGAAAATCCAAAATATGCTTTGTCTTAAAAAAAGATGATCCTCATGCAATGACAGAGCTAAAATTTGGTCAGGATAGGTTGGTCTTAGAATGACTTAAAAAATAAAGGTTCGTAACGAAAAATATGATTGTATTATAATAAAAAAAATGACATTAAAACAAGTTAAAAATAGAAATATAAGTACAACCCAATCGCCACTTGCATTTGTGATGTGAGACAAATTCCTATGAGTATCCACTAATTATACAAGTTATTTTCTAAAACTATATGGATCAAGTTCAGTTCATTTTGCCCAGAGTATGTAAAGTAGTTCAATTTTCTAGAATTGAAATGAGGACAAGTAAATAAAACAATCCCGAAGGTTGAAGCTTGTATAAACAGAAGCTAATGCAAATTTTCAACAAACTTCTGTCTTGATGGTATAACCATTAAGCACCTCAAGCTACTACATTTCTATGCTTGCAACAGCTCTCAAGAAAATCCTCCAGGAAATTGCGAAAACTGTCAAGTACATAATTGCTGAGCTATACAACAAACTACCGAATAGACAACACCACTACGTCAAATACTACTTAGAAATACACAATCGTCTCATTTCAGCAGAAATCTCTCTCACACTAATGAAGAACTTTATGCCCACCAAAACAAAGGGACGCCCAAAAGTTTTCTTCAGCCTGGTGTTAATTAAAACAACAGAACCAGCCGGCAAATAATGTCTTTATATATTACCGGAGGCGAAGAGCTAGTTGATCAGCAGTGGAGAAATCATTCTGCTGACGAGCTCGCAAGATAGAAAACACGAGATCAAGGCGCTTCTGGTTTTCAGAGTTTTGGAGAGCAATGGCTTCTGTTCCCTCTTTGAGTTTTTCACATTCAGAATCCAACGATTGAGTTTGAGATTTATTTCTTCGTGTTCGTGTGTTTCTTTGATATGTTAACTCAAATCGTTGGATTCTGAATGTGAAAAACTCAAAGAGGGAACATAAGCCATTGCTCTTCCAAACTCTGAAAAGCAGAAGCGCCTTGATCTAATGTTTGCTATCTTGCGAGCTCGCCAGCAAAATGATTTGTCCACTGCTGATCAACTCGCTCTTCGCCTCCAGTAATATATAAAGAAATTATTTGACGGCTGGTTCTGTTCTAATTAACACCGTGTAGAAGAAAAATTTTAGGCGTCTCTTTGTTTTGCTGAGCATAAAGGCCTTCATTAGTGAGAGTTATTTCTGCTGAAATGAGATGATTGTGTATTTCTAAGTAGTATTTGACGCAGTGATGTTGTATATCCATTAGTTTGTTGGTCCTCAGCAATTATGTACTTTACAGCTTTCGCAATTTCCTGGAGGATTTTCTTGAGAACTGAGGTAAGCATAGACATGTAGTAGCATGAGGTGCTTCATGATAATGCCATCAAAACAGAAGTTTGTTGAAATTTGAATTAGCTTTTGTTTGTACAAGCTTCAACCTTCAGGATTATTTTATTTACTTGTCCTCATTTCAAGTCTAGAAAATTGAACTGCTTTACATATTCTGGGCAAAATGAACGGGACTTGATCTGTATAGTTTTAGAAAATAACTTGTATAATATATGGATACTTATAGGAATCAATTGTCTCACATCACCACACAAGGGTCGATTGAGTTGTACTGTATTTTAATTTTTAACTCACTTTAATGTCATTTTTTTGTATTACAATACTATAATAATTTTGTTACCAAACATTTACTTTTTAAATTATTGTAAGACCAATCCCACCTTGACCAAATTCTAACTCCGTCATTGCATGACGATCATCTTCTTTTTTTTTAGGAGAAAGTGTATTTTGGATTCTCCTAATAAATACAATTGTTAGATGTGTGAAAACATCTGTAAAAACAAAGAAAAAGAAGTGACCTTTTGTTCCTGTAACGCAAAACAGAATATGCTACCAATTTGGAAAAACAAAAGACGAAGAAATTGAATCAGCTTCAATTTATTGTAATTTGTATCCCTTGCATGCATCAACATACATCAAATCCTAGCGTATGTGGACGATAATGCTCATGTCGATAATATGCATTATGTCTACTGTAGAATGCGACCCATTTTCAGGCGTCCTTGCAGGTGGCCTACGTTTGTATCCAAACATGCTGTGTGTGGGAGGGAAGAATTTGAACTGAAAAATAATCCATGTAGTGTACCTTTGCGGCACCCTCCTGAGCCTAACACAGTTCAGCTTTAGAGTATCCTTTAGAAGGATCCATATAAACTTTCCTCTTTTAAATAACCATGAAAAGCATTGTTGACGTCTATCTAGTGTATTGGCCCATTATTGGCAGCGGGTGGAAAATTATCATAGAAAGTCAATGCCTTCGACATGAGCTTATCCCTTTAGAAGCCTTGATTTGGCTTTATTAACTAAACCATCTACATTGTATTTTAATCACTAATTCCACTAACAAACCTTAGAATTTCCTTAGTGGGTGTGTGGTTATTGCCCGGGTATTGTTTTATTCCAATGATGACGGTGGTTATAATGGTGAATTTAATGATGGTGCGTATGGCTTAAGGGGTGCTGGTTTTTATGTCTAGTTTAGTTATGGAGATGATGGTTCTTATTTTTAAGTTACAGCATCTCCAATTATGGTTTAATAGAAGCCTATTGGAACTCAAAAAGTATTGAACCATGATTGAAGATGATCTAATGCATTTGAACGGTTCAATGCTTACTGAATTGCCCAATGCATAAGTATTTTTTTTCCTTTTTATTTTTGTTGTCTATAAATACAATATTGGTGTCCCATTTTTTTTCACAATTCATCTTCATTGTTTTCTCTATAACATTATGAAAAAATTTAAAAAATTATTCAATTAAATCATTAACATATTTTTTATGGCTATTTTTATTATTTGAATGTACTAGTATTTTTTTATATTTAAAATAATTAAATTTTTACAAATAAATTATCTTATTATTTGTAGAACATGTTATTTCTCACTTGTTAAAAATAGGTAAAACACACCAATATTCAATAAATAAAATAAAAATATAAAAATGCAGCAACATTCATAACCTATACAAAAACAAAAACACGCTAAAAACAATTTAAAAAATGCAGAAAAGTATAAATAGTAGTTACCCTCGCCAAAAACATATTGAAACTCCCAAACAAACTCAAACACCTAAAATCTCCCTTAAAATCCCTGAACAATCGCAAAACTCCATCTCCTAAAACAGAAACAACCAAAAGAATTGAGATCGGATCACAATCATTCCATAACAAGCAAATCAGGAAGTCAAAACGAGTTCAAGATTAAAATCAACATGATAAAAAATGAGTACAAAACGAGACCAAAATGTACTCAGAATTTCAAATACAAAATGAGTACAAAACGATAACAATTTGGTCTCAGTTCTGCACACACGCAAATGAGTATAAATGAGTGAAAATGAGAACAAATTGAATACAAACAAGTACAAAATGAGAAAAAAAAACTCAATACAAATGAGAACACAATGTACCCAAAATTTCAGATACAAAAATAAGTATAAAATGACAATAATTTGGTCTCAGATTTGCACATATAAAAATGAGTAAACAATTGCAGATCTTTTTCTCTCTCTCCCATCCATAGTGGGCAGCTAGGGTCCACCCCTAACTACACCCTTCTAACCGTTCGCTCTTGGATTCTCTCTCTCTCTCTCGTTTGTGTTGCGCATTCTCCCTTACTTTCATTTGTGTAGCCGAAAGCCAAGGCGAAGAAGGGGGATGGAGGCGAAGAAGAGGGAGAGTAACTGAGGAGACATAAGCTTGAAAGGGAGGCAGAAGGAAAAACAAAAGAGAAAGGCGAAGAGAAAAGCCGCAGAGGAAGGCAAAAGGAGAGCAGGTGAGGGAAGAGAGAGAGGATGTAAAGGAGGAGAGAGAAAGTAAGTCTGAAAATGGAAGAGTAGGTGAGGGAGACAAAAAGTTATGCATTATATACTTATGCATTTTTGCAATTATAATCACGCCTTTTGCCTTTTAGAAATTATAATGCATCGGGTTTCACTTATGAAAATATAATTATAAAAGTGAACACCCGGTGTAATTTCCTCTTAAAAATATTAAATTATTTGTATGAAAAAATATAATTTATATAATATATATTGTAAAAGAAAATTAAATAAAATGTAAAGTGATAGTAGATCTCATTACGGGTCCAATGATACTCCAAATCATTAGAGAGAAATAGTTTAATAAGGGAATATTTAATTGAATGTCGATGTGGCATTAAATCAAACAATTTTGAGTCTAAATCATTGAGAATGCCTTAGGTGAATGAGTGAGTTGGAACAAGTGAGTGAACTCAATGGTTCAACTATTGTATATGAGAGTATTTTAGACTGATAAAATTATCTTCCTAATTAGATAAAGAAAATGTCAGTTTTTTTTTTAACGGACTACTAATGAAAACTAAGAAACAAATCTATTTTGTTCAACTAATACTGAGACAAAATTATTCTGTTTGTGCCCCTATTGGCACTTTCAAGGGATAGATCGCACGATTGACGAGCACTAAAAACTGAAACGAAAATGTGAACATCGGTGTGCTGTCACTTAGAGGATTACAATAATATTAATCAACAAACTATAATATGTAATTTTGCTGTGCTTGGTATGAACCAAAAACATGGAAAAATCACGACAACAAATGATGGATCCTCTACAAAGAGAAAAGACATTGCTAGCCGTTGTTGGGTTCAAGAAAGTAAAAA
>CAODLS011351571.1:0-11714 GCA_948243855.1 Flueggea neowawraea | reverse complement strand
ATGGCTATAAAGAGTTTCCATCGATTACATGTAAGTTGAGACTAACAAATGTAGCTAGGGTTTGTTATAGAATTAATTTCTTTAATCTATGCTTAATTATTCTTTGATTAACAAGATTCCGTACAGTAGGTGGTGGTGGGGGAGTTGGCAGCAATGATGAGAAGAATAATTTGTTTTTTTAGTTTAAAGCTTGGAAAAGACAAGCCTAACTGCCTAGAAGTTGACCATATTACTCCTTTGTTGGGCATAATCGAATTTTTATGACAATAACCTCAGTCATAACCTCCTTGGAGGTAGTATGGTGGAAAAAAGTACTGTTTTCGTGTCTTTTATTCGGATTTGAGATACAACATTATTTTTGATTGTCCTTGGATATATTCGTGTCAATAAGTTAACGCCAGTTTCTAACGAGTATCGTGATGAATCTCCATCGATTACTAATGGCAAAACAATATTTCACGATGGAGAGTATTTGGCTATATAGTTACGCCCAACAAGAGTACGCCACTACCGGTAGCCTTAGGCTTTTTTTTTGCTGAAAAAAAATAAAAAATAAAAAAAAATCAGCATATTCCCCCTTCATTTGTTTTTATTGATATGATCATAAGTTGAATAATTTTTTTCTTTGATTTGAAGTTTGTTGCATGAATAGTGTATGCTTTCTGGGTCTAATATCTTGTGTTTATACATTGCATTAACAAAATGGAATAGATTAGACATTGATTAGGCCAATTGATACTGATTAACTTAATCGACCATTACTATTAACAAAGCTTTTCAATAATTTTTTAATGAGTAGTGCAAGTATATATAAACTAAAATTTATAAGTTCATAGCCTCTTATTAATTAGTCCAATTCTTTGATTAGGAATTTAAACTTATTGACGTGTGTCAGGAAAAAAAATTCAAACTTATTAACTTCTTATTTAACTAATGTGTTTGTAGCTTATTAGTAGTGGAGGCAAATTCAACGTCAATAAATCGTGAGTTCGATTTTTAATAAAAACATATAAAATGAATTATAAAGAAAAAAAGTTCTTATTCAACAATATGACCAAAGATGTACTCTTTTCTTTTTTTATACGAAAAATTAAGGAGGTGCCCACTAATTAGCCCTTGGTTCAGGATATAATTACAATCGCCTAGAATATGATGTTATGGTCTCAAATTTCAATTTTTTTTTCACGGCGAAATCATGATATAAGTGTTTATAATTATTTCCAATTTTATCTTAATTTAACACAAAAAAAAGTGAGAAGCAAACTTCATGATGCAATTCTCCATGATTGAAACTATACCCTTTTTTCCTCCATACTTACTTTTGGATTGTCACTTCATACTAGTTAATATTCACTACAAGCAAAGATTAATTATGTATAAATTGCGATGTAATTGATTTGCCACACCTCAAACTTTTGAAATGATGAAAGTTGAATTCAAATACTTTTATCTCCTTTGAATGGAACCATATCCTTATTGGAAAAATGTATGCATCTTCAATCGAGCTAATTTTTTTCTTTTCAAGTAAAAATATCATTCAAAAGTATGTAACTGTGATCGAAATAGATATAACATAAAGATATATTTTTATAATTTTCGTTGGAATTGAGTCAAAAGAAAAAATAATTCCGTTTAGTAACAATTTTCTTTTAACTCTTCCCTCTCAATTTCACAAAGCACAGAAAAGTTGGCAAAGAGAGAGGGTCACTCTCACTTCTGCATGTATAAGAGTTACAGAAAGAATGGTCCACCAAGTTTGTGCTTTTGCTTTGGTGGTAGAAGACAAAGAACAAAGGTGTTGTAATTTGAGATCCCTAGGCGAAGTTCCCATGAGATCGTTTGCAGCTTTTGTTTTCTAATGCACAAAGTGAAAAGCGACCGATATGGAGACTGATATTTTGATACTCAAATTGCATCACAATGAAAGAAAATATAGCAATCGAAAGAATGAGGTTAAAAGTGCTATATATTCAAGCAATGAGGTTAAAAAAGAAAGAATGAGGTTAAAAAAGTGCTATATATTCAAGCGGACCCAGTATGGTTCATGAATCGTCAGTTTCACTTTATAGACTATCGGTTCAAGTTTAAAGAAAATGTGAAACCTGAACCAAACTGCTCAGGTTCAGTTCTCGGTTGATTGGTTTTGGTTCAGTTTCATTTCTATTTGGACCAATTTGATTCACCAATCTAGGATTCAAACAATTTTTTCTATTATGTATTTTATTTTATTTTCTCAATCCTTTCACTGGTTTATCCTTTATGGCTCAATCTGCGATTGAATCGTTGTTCGACCATCTAGTTCGAAACCGAGGTTGGACTGTTGATTCAGAAACAAAGAACCTAAAACCAACAGGCCAACATAGTTTTAGTTCTGGTTGGGAGCCAGTTCCAGCCTATTTTCTGATTACCCATTTTGGATAAGTTTACACAAACAGGTTCAGGTTTGGCCATGCCTATATTCAAGCGGTGCTTAAGACAATTTAGCTTAGGCCATTTTATCAAAGAGAAGGCGCCATTTATATTAGGGTCAACAACATATTTTATTATTTCAAGTTTCAAATATTACAAATATATTTCCAATTCGACGTCTACCATGTGCGCATATGGCATTCACACGTGCCTACAGTGGCATTTGCGTGCATTTTCCAACTTTGAAAAGTTTCACAAGTATTAGATATTAGTTAAAATACCAAGTGATACCACTTGAATACTAAAGCAAAAATACATTGAGATGATGAAAATCGAATGAATATTGTTGAAATATTGTTTGCATACTAGAAATAGTTTGTATCAACCTCAACAAAAAATAAATTTAAATATTAATTCTGGCAAATATGTCTAGCATTTTTTACTCTAAGTGTATTTAATCATCGGTGAATTTATACATTTTTTGTATTTTTGTATAGGGTGATGAGAGTGCATGGAATGTGGAAAAAAAGTGATGAAAAATGCATGAATAATGAGTTTAAAGAGAAGTTAGAATGATTAGAAAAAGCGGAAGAAAAATTGGTTCAAACGATGCCATGGACGTCACCATACCCTACGCCACGACCATGGCGAGGAGCAATTTCTTGTGCCACATCTGAGCAATGGTCAAGGCCATGACCGTGGCTCCCTATTGCCCAAAAAATGACACAATTTAAGGAGGTCGAGAGTGGCCACGATCATGGCATTTCCATACCACGGCCGTGGCCAAATCGTGGACAAAAAGTGTCCAGACCGTGGCCAAATGCCACTGGCCACAACCGTGGCACACCACCACGGTTTGGCTTTTCAAAGTCGAGAGGGGACACAACCATGGCTCTTAGAGCCACAACTGTGGCCCTCCCAAATGGAGGAGAGAGAAAATGTCGAGTTTGAGCAAAGATGTAGGGACCAAGTGCATAACAAGAAGCATTTTTGACAGAAAAGCTGTAGGATTTTATGGGCATGTAAAGGGGCATAAATACTCCTTTTACTTACTCTTTTAAACACCATTCATCATTGTAGAACATTTTCATTCTTTTTACCTCTTTCAATTTGTTAGGACGTATTTTAAGGTTTCGTGCAAGAAGGGAAGAAGCTCTTGAAGACTAAGGTATTCATCTTGAAGAAGGGTTATAGAGGCTTCTCTACATCAATCATTCTTCTATCATCTACGTATTTTCATTTGGTGCACAATGTTTTATTTTCATTTTTATTTTTTGTTCCTTTTATCTTTATCCTGGTAACTCAAATTTGTAGTTAGGACATTGAGATGTAGATTATTAAGGAATTCTTCCTTAATAATGAATGAATTTTGTGTTTTATTGGTTATATCTATAGTTGACCTCACTAATCTCATATATATTTGAATCCCTTTACAATTGTCTTTGTTTATTTTATTAAATTTGTCTAGCTTAGCTAAAAATCAAAACCAAATAATGGAATATATATATATTATGAATTGATCACATTTAGTATTCGTTCTCTTGGATTAGATAATCTTTGGAATAATCCTAAGGTAAAATTACATCAACAACCGTGGATTTATGGGGAATCGATCACAAGTGAATGCCATTTAAATACTGTTCACATACCAAATATAGTTTGTTTCAACATCATAAAAAAAAATACTAGTTAAATACCAATTGAATACAACTTGAATTGTAAATTAAAATTACATGGATATGGTTTAAATCCGTGAAATGTTGGAATACCGTTTGCACACCAAATTGTGTAACAATTTTTTTTTTCAATGTGAAATTACTAAACAAATGGGTCAATTAATTAGGAGCCTGACTAATCAAAACCCCTCGACAACTCCTCTCCACTGAAGCGTCAACCTCTTATAATTCCCTTCAATTACAAGCTCAATAAACACAGTTTTCAAAACCAAATCAAATAAACGAACCAACCCGACCTATATCTCATCGGTCCTCTCTCTCTCTCGAATCCACCTATGCCATCACTGGAGATTTCCCGACATGAAGTATATAAGAGTTACAGATCTGAAGGTGGAGTGAGAAGGAGGAGTGTTGGGATTAGAAGTGATAGAAACGATGAGAGCTGAGGGAGGGGAGATAGGAGAGAGGAGCGATGAGGAGTGACAGAGAGAATTATAGGCCGTGGTCATCGGATATGGAAGAGAGAGTATTGGTGAGTGGTGTTGGAATAAGATCAAGCATGAGTGGTGAGTAAAAATACAAAAACAACATAATATGCAATAAAATAAAAATGAATTAGCTAAAATAAGATTAAATTGTGGAATTAAAATATCTAAAACTTAAGGTGATCCGGAGCAAATTAATGGAATTATGAGCGGTATACGGTGTAGTTTCCTCTATAAATAAAGTCCAAAGGAAGAAAAGCAGGCCCAATGAGGCTCAAACAAGTATGCAAGGCACGGATACTTACAAACTTCTGGTAGGCAGTGGTAGCCTTCTGGTGATCTTATAAACTTCTGTTGAAGTTATTCGAATTGGTATCCATAGATTCTTATGCATCTATGTTTTGTAGTGGAACCTAAAGAGAAAGTGCAGTAGGCTATATGGTACCACACCCGTATACTTCAGATTCTGTTTTCGTCCAATCTGCATCTCTGAACAATGAGAATATACTGGAACTCAAAACAAAGTAGCTTGGATTGTGGGTTGAATGAATATGCATGCTTAAAAATCAGTACGGACCACAATGAAGAAGAAGGTGGTCCAAAAGATCCAAATTTCTGTTCTAAAATGGGCTGTTGGAAACCCCGCCTAGTTGGTCAATTCTCATAATTTCTTTCTCCCATTTACGTCTAAAATACCATCATAGATACCATCACCCTCCCCCTCACATATAACGCTTTCGAGCCACGACGCAAGTTATGACGCTTTTATAACGGTATTTGTAAAATTGTTTTATAAAATCATGTTTTTATTTACAGCAACATGATATAATTTACAAATAAATATTTGTTATACAATTCAAATCAATAATTTATAATAGATAAAATTCGTTTTGGACCAATTGATTAACACATTATTAATAATAACTAGTTTAAAAACATATTAGTTTAATAACTCAATGCTACTATGCGCGTTTGAGAGAGAGAAAGACATAAACATGTCAATTTGTAGATGAATTATACCCGTAGAGAATGAATTATACCCGTAGAAAATGTATTATTATACAATGAATTATACCCGTAGAAAATGTATTATTATACTCAAAGAGAGAGATTTATACATGCCAATTTGTAGACGAATATGATGTAGCGTTAGGTATCTTAATTGTCATAATTACTAGCACTTTCCTTCTATTAAAAAGAAAAAAAGAATGCATTCTGTTTTTGAGAGATAGTATAACATTTTTGTTAATATTCAAATTTTTTTTATAAGTCATATTTTATTTGCTTCACTGGAAATCAAACATATAATTCTTTAATGTTGGAGTTGACTCTAGTATCAATAATCTACAAGTCCATTGGTTATAGTCAGATGGTTTCGAACCAAATGGATCATTTGTAGAACCTTAATGAGATTGATTAATTAGTATAATTATATATAAAAATCAATGTGGAGAAACCGCTCTAGTAGAGTCTTTGATACCTTATTTGTTTTGATAGGTGATCTAATGTGTCTACACTCCGTGATATTCGAATTCTTCATTGATTACGAAAGAATTAAAAAAAATTTGAACAAAATAAATAAAAGATACTAGATACACAAGATGCTGTTTAGTGCATAATCCAAAACGATAATTACATTATGGACAAGAAAGACAAAAGAATGCATGTTTCAACATTGAAGGGTTTCAAAATTTCATAACAATAACCGCCCAAATTGTCCTGTATAATAACTAAGAAACATTGCTATAAACCACAAATACTTTAGGTTTGAGCTTCCCCTCTCGGCACCGTAAATTAAGTAAGCAAAATTACAGCAATATATGATATGATTGTTGCATCAATGAGCCATCAAAAGAGTGCAAGTCCGAGACAGTCTCCGTCGTTGTTGAATTCACAACTGAAGAAGCCTGCAGGAGAAAGCATTGCCACCTCCAACAAGTCTAGAGGAATTTGTCGTGGCCTTAACGATTGCATGACTATGGGGTCTAATGTATCTACACCCCGTAATCAACACCAACACCATAACTCTTCCAAGTTGGAGCAACAGGTAGCTTTTCTTGGATTATTATTGTTTTTCTTTTGAAGCAAACTTGGTTAATTTCATTGTGTGATAGACTCGATACATTGAATTAAGCTGCAACCAATCGTAGAACCGCTAGCCTGGGCAAGTAATAAATGAGTCGCATGGTTCGCCGATCGTTTTGCAAAGACAAGTTGACAAATCGAAAAATCGCTCAACAACATTTGACAATTTGGATTGTTTTTAGTGCATCCACTGTAGTCCAGGGCACCAGGCCGGGTCGGGCCGAGCTGAAGGGTTTTTTCCCAGTTGGTAGGGCCTAATGCTTGGCCCAGCCCGCCTATTAAAAAGGACGGGCCGAACAGGGCCGGTCAGCAGGGAAATTTTTTAATAAAAAATATTAATATTTTATATATTTTTTTTTATCAAAATATAATTTAATATATACTTTATTATATAAATTATATTTTAATAAATACTAAATAACTATTAAATTTATAATTAGCATCATTTTAACTAATATATAACACATAATACATCAAATTAATATTAATATACTATATATTATATATATAAAATATAAAAAATTATATTTATATATATATTATTTGGACCGGGCCGAGCCTGCCCGTGGGCCATTTCCTCAACCCAAGCCGGCCCTAATTTGCTTAAAAATTATTCGGTCAACCCGACCCAGGGGCCAAAACTAGTAACCCAGCCCGACTCTAAAATCGGCCTGTTGGCCGAGTTTATTTGCCCAGCACTAATCCATTGTTTCAATTTTCAGCTATTCATCTGGTTTGTTAAAAACATAACTGTGATAGTCAAAATTCAGATGTACCAATACTATATATCAACGATTCTTCATTTCTTGTTTTATTATTGTTTTTTTTTTTTGCTAATTTTTCCTCGTTATAGCCCTTTTCTATGTACAATGACCGATTTCTGGGAAAAATGATTCAATGAAGCCCAAATCTCAACTCTGTTGGTGTAGTTCGAATCAATTTACTTGGACTTGTAAACTGTACTTCATACTGGGCCAAAGCTCTTTTTTTTTTTTAAATCAAAATACTTGTAAATATGTATAAGATTGACTGATCATTTGAACATACTAATACGATTACAAAATATATGATTATAATATAAAATAATTGATATGAATTTTATTTTTGTTGTGTTTATATCACATATAATCATGTATTATTTTAAATGATATTGCACAATTAAGACACATATAACACAAATTATCGCTCCTACAAATACCTTTTTTTATATGATCTAAATTTTCCTTTCTTTTATAAATGTAATAAATTAATTTTTCGTTAAAATTTTTTAAATCATAATAATTGATGTTTTCAATGAAATCACAGTACTACTAACATACGTTCGTTCACTATCTTGTTATATGAAACCAATATATATAATTCATATGCTTTGATGTCAAGACTGATAAGCTTATGTTTGGATTGAGAAGGTGGCAGACCGTGAGAGAGAAGTTCTGAAACAAAAGGAGTTAAGGATTATGTACAGGAAGAGAATGGAGAGAACGCAAGATTATCTCAAGTATTGTCTTCAAATAGCACAAGATAATGGGTTTTTGGAACTTATTGTTAGACCAAAGAGGATCAACAACCAGCAGAATACCCACTTTCCTCCGAAATGCTAATCACTACTAACTCGGGCAAACCCAATTCACCAACTCCTCCGCACCAAAATTGGGATCTTTCTGTCACCATCAATCAAGCCAAGATGAACGGATGGTATATTGATCCAAACGAGGTACTATTATCTTTCTTACATTTTTTATTGATTTACATCTATACACATTTTTTTTTGTTTCTTATTTGCTTGATGAAAGATAACACTTTCCCGAGTTTAACTTGAATTAGACAAATATAATTGCCAAAACAATAATTTTAGAGGTCACAATTTAAGTCCCCCTACAATGCACTGATATTGATTAATATAAAAAAAAATGATTATTGTTGGAAAATGTGGTCCACCCATGATGGGTGAACCAAACTCGATCGATCGAGGTGTGAACCAAGACCAATTGAAAAGTCCAATTGAGGAGAATCAAACTCGGTTAGTCAAAGTGTGAACCGAGACGTGAAACGAGGCCAATTAACAAACCCAATTGAGTTGGGAATGAAATGGGTCCGTAAGGCTCATTAGCCCGTTAGAGGCTTATATAAGGAGCTTTGCTCCTTTCTCTCATTCAACAACTACAACACACTAAGAGAGAGAGAGAGAGCTCTCAACCGGGAGAGAGAGAGGTTTGACCTTCTGTCTCGAGTCCAGCACATATCATGTGTGACGTCTAGACTGCGAAACAGCAGGGCATTTTAGTTGACATTTCAACCGTAGTTCGCTCGCAAGACCAACATAGAACTAATCCTGCTCTGCTGAAAGCTTCCGCTGGAATCGAGGTTAGTAAGTCGAATCTATTTATTATATTGTTTATTTGTTAACTGATATACGATTCCTTCATTTGTATCAAAGCCAACACGATTTTTTCGAATATATTTATAAAATATTGTTGGTCTCTGTCTAGGATGCCTACTGTGATTTTTTGGTATTTGACTTTCTAGCTCGAACGTCATTTTTGGCTCATGTTCGCCCGGAGTCAAAATCTGAAAGTTAGAATTTCAAAATTCTGACAAAATATTTGAGATCAGCGACCTCAAAAACGTTACTTGCCAAAATTTTGTTGCGAAATTCCATCTGCAAGATCGTCAAATTGACGAAAATCCGATCTAAAAATATTGAGTGAGGCAACCCAAAAGAATTTATTCATCTGATAAGAACGACGATGTGGCAATCTGTGATTCACCCACACGGACCACTCAGAACGTGACACATGGCAGAGAGAAATGAGGTCAAAGTTGACCAAAATGGGTACAAATAGAAACACGACACGTGTCAAAAGGAGGCCATGTGAACTGAGTGTCGGTAGCCAATCATTGCACGACACGTGGCAAATAGTGCAACATAGCGGCCTCATCATGGGCACGTGGCATGATGACTTGTCTGACACGTCAGCGCTCATATCCAATGATATGGTGACACGTGGCATATTTGCCACGTGTCCGAAACCTCATTTTGACACGTGGCGTTGTGCGATGTTGACACGTGGCAAAATTCGACGCTGAAAAGTGGCTACGTAGTATGTTGACACCTGGCTTCTCATGACGGTGAAAACGTGGCATCGTCTGAAATCAACACGTGGCAGAAGTTCAGTGCACGTGTGTAAACCACGTGCTGGCGCGTGTACGTGCGTTCGCTCATCCACGTGGCGCGTGGAGGCGCGTGCCACGTGCCCCAACCACCATTTTTTGCAGATATAAAATTTAGATTTTTCTGGAATTTTTGGTATATTTTTCACAATTTTTTGAGTTCTTGAACTATTTTTTCCAATTTATTAGTTTTAAATAGTGCTAAAAAATTGTGAGAAATTGCATTTTTCTGCCAAGAATTATTTTGAAAATTAGTTTTCAAAATAATTAGTTTTAAAACATGCAAATGTGGTTCTCATTTAGATAATTGAAATTAGATTTCAATTATTTGAGGAATAAGCGAGTACGCATATATCTGTTTTATTTGTAATTTATTACAAATATACGAATGAGGTAAAACCACGTTGTATTGAACATAATGCAAATTAAGGAAGAATTTGCACGACTCCCAAAAGAGAGTATTATGGGACGGTGGTGGTTGTAAAGGAGATTTGATTGTGTATTAAGTGTACAATGGTGATGAAGGTTCACTTACTTCATAAAAGATTATAATACTCATCACCGGTATTAGTTAAACTATTGGTCTATACTAGAATTTCATGGAAACATAATTCCCTAAGTGTTGAGGAAAGACACTTAGAAATTCTAGTGAGTTAAGAATATTTTGAAATTGGTATGTCTAATATCACCATGATCGCAAAAAGAGAGATCATGAGAAGTGATAGATCTACTTTAAAGTCGTATGATTTATAGAATTTTTAATAAGTTGGCACGACTACTTATGAATTCTATTTTAACACTTTGAAAAAGGTTCATTGTGTATCCAATTGGCAGTCATAAGTTTAATACTATATTGGTGTACTATAATTCTTTGGGGATATTAGCATTATTTGTGTGTTAATGTTGTCAAATGTTAATGTATGTATATTAACATTGAGAAAGATTGTTTGGACTGCATGTTGGTTTAATAAATGAAGATGATTTCATTTATTGCTTTGGCTTATTATTGTGTTGATATGCTTTAATTTTATGCAATATTTTATATGTTGAATATATTGTCTGATTATTGAGTTTGTCTAAATAATTGAGATGACCAACATGGATTCTCCTAAGTCAAGTGAAGTTTAAAAGTGAATCCAAATAATCATTATTTATTGTCTGTAAAATTAAATATAGCATGGTTAATTGTTAAGACCGAGATGGTAAATGTGCACCTAGTGTACATTTCGATTCAAACCTTAATAAGAGGCTATGCTAGTTTAATTTTTGGTTGGATAGTAAATATATGTGTATTACCGAATGAATTACTTGTGTGTAACTATGTCTTATTGTTTGGCATGTTATTTGTGTGATTCACTGCTTTTAAAAGTTGATTGATGTCGAGACATACATATGTGTATGTTAAAACTATTTTGAGCTTAGGTGGTAACAATCGTAATTCCTAGATTAGGAAAATTAAGCATGTACTCTAAGAACGAAGCTCGTGCCTTTGAACTTGGTTATGTCCAAATTAAAGGATGAATACAATACCACTCAACACATTTTGGACTGAAATGTCTATAAGATGTGGAACTTAGAAAATTCCACTACGTTTATCATCGTCTTTTATCGGTACAAAAGATGATGTATTCACTTGGCTAATTTATAAGTACCAAGATGAAATATATATTTGTAATTTGCAGTTTAAGAGCAATTAGTTGGCATGACACTAACTAAGCTTGTGGTCTTTGACCATCGACTGATACTTGTTATAAAACCTAATCATGCGAGTAGAGGTGTAAGTCTTACATGATTAGAGAGCTAGTGATCTGATCATAGTTTGATCAATGACAAGATCCAAAGATGTTATCCACTTCTTGGCTAGAAGTTAGGAGCAAATCAAGTTGCA
>CAODLS011351539.1:0-12726 GCA_948243855.1 Flueggea neowawraea | reverse complement strand
TCGCTCAGCGTCTTCCCGGAAGAACAGATAACGAGATCAAGAACTTCTGGAATACTCATCTAAAGAAAAAACTTCTCAGTATGGGAATCGACCCGGTCACTCACAGGCCTAGAACTGATCTCAGCATGCTCGCAAACCTGCTACAGTTGCTTGCGGCTGCCAATTTCGGAAATGGCATCAGGGCCTGGGACAACTCTTTCAGGTTACAGCCCGACGCTACACAACTTGCTAAACTTCAGTTGTTGCACAGCATTCTTCAGGTTCTAAATACTAGTCCTCCGATAATTCCAAGTAATACGGAAGCTGTTAACAGTTTTCTCGGTCTAAATTTTCGGAATAATTATGAATTCTTCAAAGCGAATTCTCAGCTTCAAGCAGGTTTCGGTGCTCAGTATGTGAATCAAAATCAGTTCGATTTTCCAAATTTCGAGTCCCGGCAACAACCACATTTCGGTGTTCCGGATTGCTATCCCATGAATGACACAAAGTTTAGTGCGGAAAAGAATGACCCAGCTGCTTCTTCTTATGCTAGGCCAAGTTCAGATGTGCTTCCACCACTGGTTTCAGGATCACCTGAACGTAAAACAGTGAACCAAATAGAAAGCAACAATAATTATAAGTCAAATTGTGCGTCTAACCGTTCTTCCACTTCAACCACCTTTGAAGCATGGGGTGATCTTATGGATAATGAAGCAAGTGAAGGTTATTGGAAAGAAATTTTAGAGTAAGTTTTAACAACTTCTTATGCACTAATTCTAATTTTTTGTTGAATTTATTCTTCAAAATAAAATTTATTCTTTCTTTTTTTTTTCCTATGCATAAAGTATATACGTTTTCTCATTTGTGTAATTTTCTTTTTTGGCAGGCAAGATCGGCTATGGCCAATTTCGTAATGAACCGCCCCGGATTCGCTGTACTTGACTTCTTGGGAGCAGAGACAAACAATATTCATTGTTTACTTACATGAATTTAATTTGCTGAGATGAAATAATTGTTATGTACATAACACTAGGTATTTGTGTGAAAAGATTTGAATCATCTTAGAATTATTCTTGTAAACCTTTTTTTTCCCTGGATTTGTCATATCTTCTTTGGATTTTTGCAAGATTGTATTGTAGCAACATAATTAAAGATGTACAGTTAAGAAAGTTTTTTTTTTATATAGATATGGAATTTGAGTTCTTCACAGTATACTTTTTTTTAAAATAAGTCATATTATTAACTTAAATCTACTAAAAATCGAACATTTAACTTCTTAGCACTGAATTTAACTTTATATTCAATAAGCAGCAAGCTAATTGGTCTTTATGTTATACATCTTTGCCTAAAATGAACTTGAGCAAGCTAGATATTGACATAAAGTGCGTCTGCGTACGTGACAATCAACTGTGGAATACAAAATAAGTTGGTTGTAGATAGACCTGGGCACGAAACATGCAACTTCTTCAACAGGGAGGTTTGATCTTTAATGAAAGACAAAACTTAAACCCTAGGATGATGTCTAACATGTTTGGGTAATGTCTCTGTCTGATATGTGATTTTGGAAAGTGATAGATACAATATTCCAAAAAAAAGTGAGATTAAAATAATCTGTTGTTAATTAACTAACAAATAGTTAACTCGTTTATTTAGCCTTTTGACATAAGTCAAGATTATTTGTTACTAATTAGGTAAGGACATTTCCTACTCGTACAAGCCATTGGTGCAAAGGCATAGCACGCCATTTTTAGCAAAGCCCTATTCTTCCCTCTCGTCGCCTTCGTTCACTTTCTAGAATAAATGGTAATCATAAACATGTAAGTTCATGTATTTGACATTCACAATAACTTTGAAAACCAGGCTAGTTAAAATGATAACATATAGATTTTGCTAGGTTTCTTGTTGTGATATATTGAGTGTGATAACATAAGACTACAAAATCAAATATGAAATTTTCATTGCACTTTTTTTATCAAAAAAGAAATGTATGTTTGTTTAATTAAATCAACCCATTATTTAGATTCAAGTCAGCAAGATCCTTAGAAATGCAAAACTCTTCGTAGTAAGTGTTCAAGATTTTCCATACCCAAAATTCGAATTTGCTACCTTTAATTTAAGGAAAAGGAACCTATATACTCCATCGTATTCTTTGATAGTTCTATACGTGTTGCTTCTTTTTTTTTTTTGTGTTGTGTACAAGATTACCAACTTTTCTGTTTTTATTCTTTTTCCTAAACTAAATTGCAATGCATGGTAATTTTAATATATAGTCAGATTAATAAGCTATATTAAAAACATATTTTTAATATTTGATCTCTAATCTAATAATGACAATTTGCAACGACTTCAGTAAAATCATGTTATATCTTGTATAGGAAATTCCAATTTACAAGCTAAGTTTATTGTCCGATAAGGAATGATCATATGATGTATATTAGGTGCTATGTTGACCCTTACTTGACCCTTACAGAACAACTAACCTACCTAATTAGCAAAATAACGCTCAGATTCCAACCTAAGGTTCCATCTACGTATTTGCTGATGCATACATCAAGGGACACAATGGTTTTCCTGTTGTTTCATAACAGCACATCACAGTGTTAGTTGCGAAAAACACTTGATTTAGGTACAACTTTCCAACTTAATAGATTTTTTTCTTGGTCAGAATTTTATTTCAAATTTCCTCAACTAGTGTTTATATATATTTGCTGAGGATATTATTTTTTGATTTTATTAAAGTATTCCATGTAGGAATTAGCATGGTTAATTAATACATAATGCTATTGCTGCTTAATGATTTAAAACACTAATATCTACTTAATGCACATATTAGTCGTTAAAAAGAGATAATGGCAGACATATGGCTGCTTAAGATATATCAATTCTAGGCTTGCACAAGTTATTAGCAACAAAGGGAAATTATTAATTTGACAAGAAAACATGCTTAGTACATTGCTTACACCCAAAATGTAAAATTTCTCAGGAAGGAGTTATTGAGTCAAAAGAAATTTAATAGGCCGGACTAAAGGCTAAAACGAAATCACACAGCATGTCAGATCTTGTTTTTCAATTTACAAAAATAATCCTCCAATATTTTCTTTTTAAGAAAATTTCATTTACAAATTCTAATTATCAACGTTAGACTCTTCATCTACTATCAACGTGCCCAATCGCGACCTGTCAGACCTGTTTCACGTTGGCTTGCACCTCCTATAGGCTGGTTAGCGACGTTGGTTTGGACACGAGTGCAAGGAAGGCTGGAGTTGGGGCTATCACTCGCTACTTTGCTAGTTTTCTGCATTCTTCCATGGTGGCTCCATTACACTGTTTCTCATCTCCTTTAACTATGGAAGCTTTGGCGGTTAGGATAGCTTTAAAATGGGCAATTGATTCTAACTACTCCCGAGTCATTATCCAATCAGATTGCTTGCAGCTTGTCAGAAAGATTCAAGATGGCTCTCCTTCTATTACTCACTTGGTTTTATTATTAGTGATATCCAACAATTGCTCAATAATAATATGCAGGTTATTCATATTTATAGGGAAGCGATTTCCCTTGCTCATGTCATGGCTAGAGAGGGCAAATATGCTTCTCACTTATGTGTTTGGAATTCCAGTTTTCCTTGTTTTGCTATTGAAGAATGTGTAAAGGACATCTCTTTTATCAATTAATATAATAGTCTGTTTATTCTAAAAAAACTCATTTTCTCTATTAGAATCGAACCAAATTTGTACTAGTTTAGTTTAGAAATTGGGTTGGGTCGATTTTCCCTAACCCCTAAGCAGTTGTGCTAATTACATAGTATGTCTATTTTTGAGTCGTAATTTTTAAAAATGATACCCTGTATTTCATATCTATAGAATAATATTTTTTATATTTACTTTTTAAAAATGTCACATATTTGAAATTAAGTTTTAATTTTGCCACATTAATTTTTATATAAATTTGAGTTTTTTTGTTTTATTTTTTAATTATTTCTCTCTCTTCAATTTTCTCCCTCTCACTCTCTCTCCCATCCCAAACCTTAGCCACACATTTCCTTCCCTCGGTTGTCTCTCTCCTCTTCCTGCCTCCCTCTCTCTCCTTTCCCATTGGTCTTCTACCTCGCACCATTCCACCTCGTAGAAACCAAATCTGGTTTCCTTCACCTTCCCTCTTCTCTCAATTTTCGTTCAATTCTGTTCGATCTCAGTTGGATCTCCATCTTGTCACGTTGCCGCCTTCTGCTCTTTCGATCTACTTCTCTGTCGCCATCGCCTCCCCACTTCGCCTTGATCTCTATTGCTTCCTCTCCAAACTAGCCTTCCCATCTCTGTCACCCTCAATCCGACGTGTAGATCTCCGCCATCGATCTCGTTGATTCATTTTGTCCTTCGTCGCATTTCCCATCATTCATCGCAGTGTCTCTGTCGTATCTCCCATCTCGTCAAGCAAGTAGGAGTCACAGTTGAGGGAGTGTGAGGGTGGCGGTTAGGGTTTCCTAACCCTAGTTGGTCCCTTCCTTTTTACCGAAAACATCCCTGCCTTTGATATTTTTACAAAAATGCCATCAATTTAGATTTTTTTTTAATGTTGTTACACTTGTTGTTTTTAAAATTCATTTTATCATTAATAAAAAATATTGTAAACCGTTATGAACCATTTAAAATGGTTCACAATAATGTACTATATATGTACACTATTTTTTGATCCATTGTAAACATCAAATATTAAAAAAATATTTAGAACTAAAAAATATAAACTGTGTATTCTATTTGTGAACCATTGTGAACTATTTAAAATGGTTTACAATGGTTCACAATAATTTATAATATAATTTGCGCTATTTTGAAAACCATTATAAACGTCAAAATCTACATCGGAAAAAAAATATTTTTTGGAAAAAAAATCGTCTAAATATTCTAAAAAATAATTAAAAAAATTATTTATTATTTTTTAAAAATATGAATTATGTACTCTATTGTGAACTGTTGTGAATCCAAAGCACAATCTGGATTAAGAAAAAAAATAATTTCTCTCAAAAAAGGTTAATTTCTCGACAATTTTACTAAAATACAGCAATTTAAAAAGTGGTATTTTTTTTAATATAATTGTTGTTGTCCCTAGGCACTTTGCAGGATTTAGCACAATGGACAACTTGTTGCACCAAATGCACGTTGAACATTGGACCAATCGGAAAATTTGATTCAAGCACGACTCCTTTTTCTCCTAAAAGCTTGAAGCGATGCAAACATTGTTCATTTCCAGGAGATCGTTGAGTCAAAAGGGGACTAATAATAAGATTAATTTCTTTGTATTTTGATGTTTTACAATGTGATGATCCGCTCGACTATGACCAGTGCACGGGCCTAGTCCAATCTTTGAGGCCCAACTCAGCCCGCTTGAACCTGACATCATTCAATTATTAATCCTCAACTAGACATTATTCGGCATTAATCGTTAGATTACAAATTATTATCTTTAGTTTTCCCCTTTCTTTCTTGCTTTTCAATTAATCCTCAACTCTGGGTTGGGCCCACATCGTGATTATTTTATTATAGCACAAGTCAATGAATTTTATGATGGCCCTAATGGCCAATGAGATTGGTACCAAAACACTATTATTGCATTGTGAATAGAAATGTATTGCTTGCTTATCATTATTTGGCAATGTGTTTGATCAACTAGGATTTTGCTTTGTCCTATGGGGTGTATGGAAAACACTTCATTCACATGTTATCTTCTTGTAGCCCTTATAGTGGGATTGTGTGAATATTCCTATAAATTTTTTTGATAAAAGTAAGCCGCTCTTCAGTATATATTCTACGAAATGAAGGCAACATGTTGAAATGAATGGTCATTAGTTCATAATTTCAAGCTGCCTCACTCAGCCTAATACATGAATGTGATGCACCAATGACAACTCTTTAGATGTCTTTAAGGCTCATTTAGGTCTTTATATGCCTTTATGGTCCTATTTTGAACTAGTAATGTGCCACATAGTAAAAAACGTGACGGATATAGCACTGTTAATCATTCCATTTGAGAAGTCAGTAGTCATTATAATTCATATCTAGGCAAGAATTTCCCTTCGTCATAATAGAAGGCTAAAACTAGCCGGTTTAGGAAATGTTAGGGATTGAACCGGTCCAAAAAAAATGTTGGGGTCAAATTAGCTTCCCTAGCAAAAACGTTGGGGTCATATTTGAACCTTAACCAGCAAAGTCATTCTAATTTCTGTTTTAGTCTTTCGTTGTCGTAATTCGACCCTATTTACTAATTTTAATTGATGGAGTTTGTGGTAGTTAGGTTCTCTTTTTGATTTCAAGCTCTGGGGAGCTCACCGACGTTTATTATCATATTTAATTTCATTCTTAGTCAATTTGGTTTGTTATGGTACTTAGCTTTTATTCTCGATTGTGGAAAGATGAGTTCTTTCTTAAGTCTTGTATTAGCTTAATATGTTATTTGGGTAACTTACAAGCGTAAAAAGCATGTGAATGCAATCACTCACCTGGCTTCCTGTAGTGCATGCACCCTTCGAGTAGAGACTACTGCGAAGCTTGAGTCGTCCTTGTTACAATCCCATTACGATCGTATCCGTTTCACTTATTGAGGTTATATTAATGTTAAAGGTACTCCTACACCTAATTACATGCACAACGAAGTAATTCGGGCAAAGAAAAGTGTCAGGCGCGCGTATGGCATCCTCGAAATTATGGAGTGGCATTGAAGGCTGGTCGATGCGCATCCCTCAGTTGAAGGGGGGCGCATCGGCCAAGGACGATGGATTCGTTCGTCAAATTTTCTACATTCTAACCCCAAAGAGCCGACATTCCCTGTTTTGAGTCCTAGTCATGTTATAACTATTACCACACAACAAACAACACCACACCTAACTAAAACCATATCCAAAGTGGAATAACATAAATCCGAATTCAAGTTGGCCACTTTTTCCCAACTTATCAAACGTATATAACTAAACACTTCAATAGATCTAAAAGCCACTATCCTTAATGTCTAAACACGTCAAATTGCTCCCGAAAGGTTAAAGGTGTTACCTTTGTTACCTAAGCATTGATTCTCCAAGCCTCATACCAACTTCTTGATCGGAATCACACATTAACATTAAAGGAACACACCAATTCATTTACTGATCACTAACCCAATCTAATGTGGTTAGTTCGGAGCTTACGGATTTGATTTCTTACCCGATAAACGGAACCGAAGGGATTTGCCAGCATTCAGAAGTTGTTACAAGGCAAAGGAATAGATATTTATTTGATCCATGTGGATCAAAACTCGTTGATGGAGGGTCATGCATCTGTTTTTGCGCCATTACATCCAAAGCGGAATAGATTTTTGCCCTCGACTTACCTCTTTCATTCCTACCTCGAAATCCAAGGTCAAACTGGTTCGCAACCATTCGAACTGATTTTAAAAATGTGCGCCATTACATCCAAAATTTGAAGAAAGTGTAAGTTGCACAAATAAGGTTACGCACACAACGCTGGAGATATTGATGAACTAATTTGAGCAAGTCCCAGATACAAATGGAGAATTGGAGAACAGATGAACTTTCAAGACAAGAGTGCCAAAATATCAAAGACATTTCTAAGTTTTGCCCATGTAAAGTGGTGTCACATGAGCAAAGTTGAGAAATAGAAGTTTGGCTTATTTCGGTGCGCGCACACAACTCAATCTTACATTGCACAAAACTCAATCTTACATTCAGGACTTAACACACGTAAGAATATTTATGGAAATCTCAGCGAGAACAAGAAAAGACTCATTACATTCAGAAAGACCTATTTGGAAGGAAGAACTTGCTCATGCACAAAATGAGTCATGGGTGAAAGTTCCTTAAGATTCAAATAGTAATGCCTGAAAGGAGATAGCTGTGTGTAACCTTGGTGTCAAGTGTATTTAATCCAGGGAATCTCTGTGCAAGTATAAGACAACGGCCAAGCAAGCAAGTCAACCAACCATTATAACAACAAATTTTATACCCCTGGCAATAAATGCAAAACCTCAAGTCATTACAATCTCACTGCAACTGAGGCAATCCTCACCAACATTCCATGAAAAAGAAACATATTGTGTAGACTACACTCTGTTTAGAATAAATGAATCTACAATGTTCAATTCATTTGCAAATGAACTCCATATAGAAATCATTTACAAATGAATTATCTTGTTAGATATGTTATAGTGTAAAACAAGTAATTCAATTAAATTCTACAAAATCATGTTTGGTATGATTTTAAAACAGAAATTCATTTGCCCTTTTTTTCCTAACATACCCTTCAACATAATAATTTAATAAAAACAAATGGTATTAGTAATTATACATATAATTTATTTAATATCTACTATCTCTTTAAATACACATTTAAAAAGATATGATTTTAAAAATATAAAAGAAGAGATTTTATCATTTATAATATCAAAATATATTATAAACTCTAAACATAACATTGTCCACAAATTAAAATGCCCACATATTGATAATGATCCATATGTATCACATGCATATAAAAATTAATGTCACTGAAAAGCCACATCAAAACAAATTAGCTACTTGAAGCAGTCCAAAAAGATATCAGTCCAACAAAAATAAAGAGAAGACACAGTAGCTTCGGGTTCATATCATGCAAGTAATAAAAATGTATTTTACTTTTTTTTTCCATTCAACTAATATTGCCGGAAGGACATAGTAGCTATAATAATGCATATGCTTGGGTTCATAAGCAACTATAATTTTGCAACCATATTTGGAATTGAAGACAATAAATGGACAGAGTAGCTATGTTGCAGAGATGATTAGGTTGATGGAGAGAATTCCAAAGAGAAAGGTATGTTGATTATGAGAGGAAGTTGAGTTGCTAGAAAAGAGGGGAGAGCAAAAGTCAAAAAGCTAATTTGTCTTTTACATTTCCTGCTAGGTTAAACAAGGGCAATTTAGGTAAAAAATAATAATAATGGGCCTCCTCTTTGTGGTATTTATTTGTAAATTTGACCATTTTAGTAAAATTTGAGATTTGAGACAAGCATGTTCAACTTCAAGGAACCTAGAATTAAAAAGAATATTTTTTCCTATTTCAAACACACAAATCATGGAATTGTAAATGAATTCCACAAATTCATTCTTACCAAACAGGCTCTAAATTGTCAAATAACAACTACAAATTAATTAAAAATTCACATAACACATCATTAATCTACATAGTCCAATAGACTTGTACTATGTTGGTACTAGAGTTGCTTCTGGCATTAAGGAATCGGTTGTTCAGTTTTAAGTGGGATTTAACATATTAAAAAACGGAAATAAAAATTCAACTCTTTAATTTGTGGGTAGTCAAATTCTGATACTAACCATATATGCTTCTAACGCAATACCTTGTCATGCAGCTGACAATTGGTAGGTTTGAAACTATGGATGCACATAACATACAAATAAATTACTGGTTAGGGTGTTACTCCAGTTCGTATGCTAACTATAAGAATGACCAGAACTATAGAATATCAGATGATCACTTCAGTCTGACACATACATAGATGATATCTTATGTTGATGCGTACCAAATACATTTCTCAAAATTGAAAAGTCACAGAAATATTACATTTGCAACTTACCCATATGCATACTTGCAAACAAATTATTCACACATATTCAACTAGTTTACATGTTCAAAAGCAAAAACACATGGCATGTACAGAGAAAACTAGATCAAAACAACCAAATATGAACAGCCGAAAGTACATATAAATACAAAATTTAATTCACAGTTACAGGATAAAGGGAAACATTACATCAATCATCATATGATAGATGAAAATCAGTGGTACAACCAGGTACCTCTGGGTCCTCGGCGCCACAGCAGTCGTAGAATTTGGCAGCATATGGTGGATCATCAGATCCCAGCTCATAGTACCTTACAGGATAAACAAGAAGAAAGATACCGTATGTCTCCGGTGCCAAGTTAAAGCAAAAAAAAAAAAAGAAAATCAAAACAGAATAATATAAATAAGGGAGGAAATTTTTCTTGAGAAGGTTCATGACCCACAATATAGTAGAGGGAAATATGCAGCAAAAATAACATAATTAAGATACTAGAACAATATATATCACATGTATTGGGGTGATGAAGATATCAAACAGTAGTTTGATAGTCATAATTTTGAACAGTAGGTAGCGTATGAAATTCCAAAATGAGCAGACCAAGACGCAAACAATATTTTTCTGTAAACTATATCTTTTATCCTAGAAATAGGAGTCGAATGGTTTCTTGCCTGGCAGTGACTGAGAAAGGCTTGCGTGCCTTTTGCTTCTGCTGTCAAGTGGACAAAAAGAATCTTTTAAATCTGGTGATTGCATTGATTCAATTACAATAAATCAGCAGGTTTTTTCCCTGCTGTCAAAACACATCTAGAAATTTATAAGTACACATTGTGGTCCAATTGAGACAAAACGCAAACTTAATAGATTCTACTCCCCATACTAGATCTTCAATATTATCATATAGACGCTTTGTTAACTAAAACTATATACAAGTGTTCTAACTGAAAATGTTGACAAGTCTTTTTCGATCAAACATGTTGACAAGTCTGTGAAAGGGAACTCTACATAATGTAATGAAGAAGAAAACAGGGACCACTATTTTCAGCTTGTTACATAATGTTCTCCCACAGTGGTTTTAGCTGGAATTATCAAAACTCAGTGCATCCACACTTTTTCCCATATTGCTTGCATGTTTATAAAAGTTTTACAACCAGATCAATTTGCAGTCTTCATAAGCAAAACAAGCATCACTGATATTCTTGACAAAAAGTATCAGCGAACATCAGAAAAAAAAAAAAAGAGCAAAGGCGTAAGTGTTCTGTTAGCGTAGCAGTTAGTTTAGAGCATACTTGTTCTGTTAGTTTTGCTATTTAATCAGCCGGACTTGATATATTAATAGGTATTTGCACCAATTAATAAATTAATGTAATACCGAAATTTTCCAAACTCGGCTTCTTTTTTATCAAAAGGTTATATATTAAAAAACACATGTTTGATACAAACTGATAAAGTAAAGAGGTTTAATCCGACCCTGATCCTTATTTTGATAAACTGTAATGAAGATATACCAGACAAACAATCTTCAGAAGACGACAATAAAACAATAATTATGGAATTCTATGCCATTAAATCGTAAAAACCATCTTCAGAAGACTAACAACATTCGTAAATTGTAACCATCACCATTAAATTTGTAAAAAGAATTCAACAAACGATCACAATCCCAAGCATATGAAAATCACACAATACGACCGATAAACAATCACAAACTGGTACAAATAAAAGAAACTGAGAACCCAAAACACTCCGAAACAAACTTGAAAGCTAGAGGTGAGATTGTAAGGTACCGTTTCTGGTCATCGTGACGATGGCAGACGAAGAATGAAGGATGGAATCGGCAAGCAGAGGTAGAGTTGGAAGAGGAGGTGTAGGCCTGTTTGCACCTTTTGCATATTTTCTCTCTCTCTATTTGGGACTCCGCCTTCTCCATTTCTGCTTTGACGTTGTTTCTTTTTCCTCCGGTGACTGTGTGGCCTTGTGTGTGGCTTTTTATTTGATTGGATAACATAACCGGTGACCAATCTCAACCCTGTGGTTGGGTTGGTTCAGCTTAAGAATTATGCAAAATAAAACTTTTTCAATAACTAAACCGACCGGTTTGGGGTCTCAAAAGAACACGACCAAATTAAAATCGGTTCGATTTATATATTGAAGAAATTACAACTCATATTTAGCACATGAACTGTTACCTAACATCTCTTTAATCTATTAAATTTTAATTTTCACCTATCAATTCATTTTTTTAAAACGGTGTTAATAACCCATTAACATAATGTCATCCAACACATGTTATGAACGGAACATTAAGCGAGAATGTTCAAATTTTTGTTAGTGCCACTTAGACAATAATTGGACACATGAAAGTGATGAACATGTAAGGATTCATATATTTTCTTCCTACAAACTATGTTTTATAATGAATTTACTATGATATTTGTGATATTTGTAGGAAGAGAGAAATGTGAAGAAATTTAGTTGGAAATAATGGAGAAATGATGCAAAGTGGAAATGTCACGACCCATTTTCGGACCATGACTGGTGTACGAGGGGAATTGTCTATAGGAGTCCGGCTCATCCCGCACAAGATTTAGAGAACAGAATACATATCCGAAACTATTACAAACGAATTTAAAATCGTTGAAAATATTTAAAACCATCTAATATGGATAATTAAATAGAAATTCAAATCTCTTAAAACATAAATTTTCGTATCAAAATAGTAATAATAAATAAATTTTAAAAAGTACTTAAAACATAACAAATGCGGAATAAATATACAAAACAATACACCAACAAGCATTCCAGTGTGGAGCAGCTACAAATACAAATACTAGATCCGAACAAAAGGGCATGACTACAACTTTAGAATACCTCACCGGATATAAGGCTGTCGAATATCGCAGTCAACAAAATCACCTGAAAGATAGAATCAACAAGAACAAAATGAAAATAAGGGGGCAAGAACCTAGTGAGGAATGACACTCCAAAATGCCTCATACATGCCTCACAAAGACAGTTTTGAAAACGTTTTTAGAAAATACACATGCATGTATATACCCATTTACTAGTAGTATACACTCGTATACGTACAAATAATAGTTCAGAAATTCATTTTGAAAACTTTCACATAGATGACAAACAACAC
>CAODLS011351333.1:0-12290 GCA_948243855.1 Flueggea neowawraea | reverse complement strand
GATTCTTTATAACTTCACTGCAACAAAATAACAATATTTTCAAATCAAACTACTCCATTAATAACAAAAAGTCAAAGAATTCGTAGAGTCGTTAATTATCTTACAAAGCAGACACAGTAGTTGTGGTCATCAGAATGTTGACATCAGGCCTCTGTTCAACGCACCGTTTAATCACAGGAATCGCAGCCATTCCTTCACCTGAACGAACATAACCAAGTTCACACATTTTAGATTCTACAAACCAAAAAATACAAGGAAAATATTAATGCGAAAAGAAGTATCGAACCTAAAGAGACAGCGTGGAACCAGAGGAGTGGGCCAGGTGGGCGGTGCAGAGAAGCGTGGCCCAACCTCTCCGGCCACCGGGTCGGGTGCTCCAGGCCCCGGAGTTTGCGAAAGTGTAGGTGAAGATGCAGCAACGGCGATAAAGCGTAGCTAAGTGTTCTGTACAACTTGTACATTATTATTCCTTTCGTTGGATTCGCCATGTCTGTCTTCTGCGAAGTTAGTTCCGCCGCCGTGTTCAGACATGGGTGGAAGAAGCGCGCAGTATCGTTAGTTGGACTCCACTGTGAGCCGTAAATCTAGGCCCGTGTTGTTGTTATCCGGGCCTGTATCGGTTCTTCAGAGTGAACGACGACGAGACGTTTGGAGGAAGGCTATAACACAACAATCGTTTTCAAAATTAACAACCGTTTACAATTAATTACACGTTGAGGATTGAAATAAATTACGTAATAACAAACATATATCTTTTCTTTGGACTGAGATTGCAAACATTCTAATTTTATTATAATTACACTGTTTAATTATACAATAAAAACATAAATGTCATTGTATAGTGTCTAAACTTTGATGCTTCGTATTAATTGAAATTCTACCATTTCTTAAAAAAAAATAGAAATGTTTACCTTTATACAAGTTTAATGTGCCGAAATTTAAAAATACCAAGTACACAAATTATTTCTAAAACTTCTATTAATGCTAAAATAATTACAGAACCATCAGAATTTGAATCACTAACGAGAAATTGATAGTCTCTCATAAGAAATAGAAAATATTGTGAAAAAAGATATTTTTGCAGCCTTTGTCTAGAGGTGCACAATTGAAGGTGTAAAATCAGTATACAAATAATGCACGAATGGTTTACAAATTGAATTTTAATTGATTTGGATTATTTGAGTTGATTTGATTCAAATTTAATATTATTTTAAAATAAAATAATGTGCAACCTGTGTACAAATGGTGTACAAATGTTTTCAAATTTAATTTAAACTTATTTAGTTCATAGGAGCACAACTAGTGCATGAATGGTGCACAATTCAATTAGAAAAGAAAGTGTACTGTCCCACTCTAAATTTCACATGTAATTACTAGAGAGAAAATTTTGGTGCAAAGCTCCACGCATAACAAGCCTCATCGATAATTGCCTTTTCCTTCTAACACGCCATCTAAACTACGACAATTTCTCACCATCAGGCTTTGTAACTTTTCATCACTACATTAAACAAACATAACATATTTGAGGCACCATTTGATTTCAAAAAGAAAAACAAACCAACACGATCCATCTTTAGACTAAACATCAGAGCCATAGTAAGAGAAAACAACACCATCAATGAAGAGGAAGACACGAAGAGCGCGTCAATCTAAAGAAGAAATCAAAAAGAAGAATGGACAATTTTCGATATGTGGAGAAAAAAAAAGAGGAGCTGTTGAGAAAACTGGGGGAAAAAAATCAGAATAGAGAGAGATCAGAAAATATGGAGAAATGAAGCAAGATCATCGATCTCTTTCAGACTCGTCGGATCCTCCAGGTGTTCCTCCTTTCAAAGGCAGAGGCGTGACGAAGTTATTAGAAATTGTTCGGGTCCAAACAAACTAACACACCCACATAAAAAAATAAATAATAGAGAAAAAGAGGAGATAATATAAGAATTTTTTAACATAATATTTCCCTTAATAGACCTTGTTAAAACCCTGTCATTCTCACAAATTCAAATTTAAGTTACACCTCTAATTAACTAGCATATGACTTGTGATACAAAACAACTGAGACTCAAGGTTTATTTATTCTAAAACTTCACAGAAGATAGACATGGCGAATCCAACAAAAGGAATAATAGTGGGATAAATATTTTTTTCTAAAACTATTCTTAACCAATGTGCGATTTAGGGAGTTATCCCAGCAGAGATGAACGGTGATGAAGAAAATCAACGAAGAAGAAGAGTTGGTAAAGGAAAGAAACGAAGTCAAAGAGAGACAGAGAAGAAAGAGAGAACAAACAGTAGGAGAGAGAGAGAAGAAGTCACGATAAAATGGATAGGAAAAAAATCTGGTATGTGTGAAAATAGTTTTGCAGATCTATCATTTTTAACAATAAAATCAGAGCGATGATAGGTTTGCAATTTCAAGATTTTAAAAATGGTATTTGGTGTGTTTTCCTCAAATGAATTTATTACATTTCATGATATCATGAATTATGATACTTAAAGTAGCTCATGAGTAAAACACAAAAAAAGGAAATTATAGCTTAATTTGAAGATTTTTGTTATAAGAAATTGAAGAAAATAAGAACTTCATAAAACAGGTTGAAATAATTAATACACATCATAATCAAGACCACCTAATAATATCTTAATTGCAAATTATATATCCATCAGAGCGATGTATTATATTTTGTATAGCCAGCTCACATATCTCAAACACAAGGCTTACAATATTTTGCAATTGGCAACATATATGAATAACGACAGTATGTAATGATTTGGAAATCTTCATTAAAAGTAGCTGAAGAATATGATTATTATTTATGGGTATGAATTATCATGCAAAAGAGAACAACAAACTGAATTAATTGTTTGTAAATTATATTGCCTATAGATTGATACGTAGAACGGCAATTATATCCCAAATTATACTTAAAAATACATCAATGATACAATCGAAACAAATTCAAGGACATCATTGGCAGGGACCATGAAAATATTATATTTATTCACATTGCATCAACTTAATCAACTATATATATATGATAATGCAAGCCACAGATAGAGCAAACGGGACCAATTGTTTCACATCATGCGTAGATGTAAAATCCTTATAATGACTCCATATATGTTAGATTTGGACTGCAATAATTTTCTTTTTGGTTACAAAATATGTAGATCTTTTGTCAAACTACTTGGTATCAATAGCATCTAACTAATCGAGTTGACAGACAATTCCATATAAGCAGCATAACTTCTGTTTATCAAATTTTAAAATTTCTCCATACATAGAATTCAAAGTCAGAGCTCTAGTAAAAAATGGAAGAGTGAAAGAGCTCCTAACTATCACTCAACAACAACCAGTTGGAGGTAAAATAAACCGAACTTAGGAATTCAAAACTATCAGTGCACACAATTGATCAACTCTAATGTTTCATATTGTTTTGGTTCCGTCTTACGTTAATGTATCATAACATTAATTATAATTATAATGTTCCCTGAACTGTGAATAAAATACGAAATATTTTGCTTCATGTATGCTTAATTATGGTAATAAAGAATGGTCGTGACCTTGTGCATGAAAATTATGTACTGGTCCTTCATTACAGTAACAGCTCGATCATTTAAGTTTTCTGAATTATAATGAGAAGCATGGATCACGAGGAGGCCCATGCATGGCATGCTAATTATATATATATATATTTTTGGGTTGAGACCAGGGCTACTCTCTTGAAGGCATAGAATGAGACATAGAAAATAGAGAAACAAACATAGAATAAGACATCTCAGTATATTTTGATTATGCACAACGATGTTAACCAAAGCATCAAATAATTTAATTTATCAAGAATTTTCAGATGATTGTGCCAATTATTGCATGTTATCTGTTATCATGTTTGGTTTCCCCGAAGAATTTCAATGTCTACTGCTCTCAGCAGATTTGCTTTCCATTGAATATTAATAATTAATCTCAAAATGTGAATAATGTAAACGAAAATTTGGCCTCTATTACCAACCTCCAGATGTGTGCAAAAAGAAAAAAGGTTATTTTGTACGTATGGGAATGGAAGAGGCGATATTAGCATAAAAATAAGATGTGTGTGAATTTGTAGCTGGAAATTTGCACGAATATGATATGAAGACTTCGCAGTTTTATTTTTCCCTCTTTTAATTTCACCTCTTCGTTTGAGAATTTCTACCAGGATTATTTGTACGTCAAATTAATATTTAACAAAAAAAAGTATCTATCAAAATAACAATTAGTCAATTACGATTCATGTGTAAATAATTAGAAACGTTATATGGTTGTTTGTATTTTGTAATCACCGTGTAAAAATGTTGTGATAAAAAAATTAAAAAATAACGGGATAAAAACGATATAATTGGAACTTAACGTCACAACAGATTCCCTTGTAAATGAGGACAAAATCTCTTAATGTTCTATTTTTATTTTCTTGAACAAAATGTGTGCTAATTATACAGCACAAGCAACTATAAAAATGGATCAACACCAATCGAAACTATCCATAGCAAGAGAAGGAATTACAAATTTTTATTAAAAAAAATAATGGACTACGAAATTTTGGGTCTAGTTCTCTTAACTTTGCCATGGGTATCATGGGCAATGAGATGGGAACGTGGCCACCGCCGCTTGGAGGAGCAACGGCAGCTTCCACCGGGGCCGAGGCGGTGGCCGGTGGTCGGCAACATGTTCCAACTCGGTTTTGGAGCATCACACGAGTCATTTGCAAAACTGGCTTGGACCCACGGCCCAATAATGACCGTATGGCTAGGCTCAATGTGCACCGTGGTAATTTCGTCGGGCGAAATGGCTCGAGACATGTTCAAGAACCACGACGTGGCTTTAGCGGGCCGAAAGATATACGAAGCCATGAAAGGAGAAAAGAGCCGTGAAGGGTCTCTGATCACAGCCCAATACGGAGCCCATTGGCGACTCTTACGACGCATTTCGGCAGCCGAGTTTTTCGTGACCAGTCGGCTTGATTCAACCAGATGGGTTCGTAGTAAATGTATTGACGATTTGGTTCGGTTCATTGGAAAGGCTGGTTCGAATGGCACCAAGGCTATTGACCTAGGGAGGTTCTTTTTCTTGACGGCTTTCAATCTTATTGGGAACTTAATGTTCACCATACAGGGAAGGTCATGGAATGAGCCGGAAAGCCCAATATTGCCGACTTTTTGTCCTTATTTCGACGGCTTGGTCCATAAGGAATAAGGAAGAATACGCAGTTTCATGTTGAGAGAGCGTTTGAAATTGCTGGAGAGTTTATCAAGGAAAGAATGGAGAGTATAGAAAGAAGTAAAGGATGCAATGAAGATAGCAAAAAGGATTTCCTAGATGTGCTCTTGGAATTCCGCGGCGATGGGGTGGAAAAGCCGTCAAAATTTAGCGAAAGTACCATCAACGTTATTGTCTTTGTAAGACCTTCAAAATACAAGAAGTTTCTTTGTCAACAACATCATTTAGTTTGTTTTTAGCGAATAACATTCAAGTTGTTTCTCAAAATCGTATTATTCTTTTTATTTTTTAAGTATCAGCTAACTTCATGTTTCTGTTTTATAGGAAATGTTCACTGCAGGGACTGATACAACAACAAGTACATTGGAGTGGGCAATGGCTGAACTATTGCATAACCCAACAAAACTGAAGAAAGTCCAGGATGAACTAAGAACCTCACTTGGAGCCAGCAAGAAGCTAGAAGAGAAGGACATTGAAAACCTGCCTTATCTAAGAGCAGTAATCAAAGAAACACTAAGACTTCACCCACCACTACCATTTCTAGTCCCACATATGGCAATGGAACCCTGCAAAATGCAAGGCCATTACATCCCAGAAGAGACCCAAATCCTGGTGAATGTTTGGGCTATCGGAAGGGATTCGAAGACCTGGAAGTACCCACTGGAGTTCAAGCCAGAGAGGTTCTTGCACCCAGATGGTCATGGCAGCACGGTTGATTACAGAGGGCATCATTTTGAGTTCATACCATTTGGGTCTGGCCGGAGAATGTGCCCCGCCATGCCACTTGCTTCTCGGGTGCTTCCGCTAGCTCTTGGGTCGGTCTTGCATTCTTTCGACTGGGTCTTGGCTGGTGGGACTATGGCTGAGAATATGGACATGAGTGAGAAGTTAGGGATTACACTAAGAAAAACTGTTCCTTTGAAGGTTATACCAATCCTTTTCAATGGGCATTGAGACAAAAAAATTTCGAGTTAAACATGCTTATAGCTCCAAATGAAATGGCAATGGATGTATAAATGATGAGAAATAATCATTTATAAATATGTTATCATGAGGTTGTTCATCATGCTTTGATCTACTTTGCCTGTAAGCTAAGTCAAGCAATATTAATTTGTAATCGGAGCAAATAACAATTACAACCCAAGAAGTAATAATTACTTGGGCATGGACTTGGAAACCCCCTATTTTCCAAATTAAAATGGATGGTTGTGACTTGATTTATTCAAATTAAAGAATTGATCGGCTTTGATTTGTTTACCATGGTGTGGAGTACCTTTCTCACTAGAGTTAAAAGAGTTAACCTTCTATTTTGAATGGCTAATTAGTCATGAACATAAATGACCAAATTAAACCTTCAAAAGTGAAAAAGGTCAATTTTCTTTTGGCTTGTCACATACATAGTCTTTGTTTCTATAGTTTATGACGATCAAGTAGCTAAAAATTCATTAATGCCGCCTCCTACTGGACCATTACAAAAAATTAGATGTTGCAAAATAGACCAACCCCTCATGCAATGAACCTAGTTATGCTGGCTAACTGCACAAGAATTACTATACTCCAACTCAGCTAAGCTGAATCCATAGAGACAAAGCGAGATTTTATTTCATTTCATTACATTATATCATTGATTTGCAATACAAGTGCTGGTCAATTCATGCGCTATTGGAAGAGATAGAGGAGTTTGGGATGATCCATTGTTGTTTAAGCCTGAAATATTCTGTATGTGGTAGAATTTTACAAATTTCTTAGATGGCAATATAAAGAAACCCATTGATACAAATCAAGTCCTTAGGAAGGACAACTGCTTAATCACTGCAAATTAGGCACAAGAAAGGAATGCCAATTTTTCAGAGGACACAACCTAGTTTGGGGACACCAAAAAAGGAAACAATTGTTGTGCATGGTAAGTCTTGCCAAGAAATGACCAAAGACACAGAGCATAAGGATGGTATTTGAATATTACACGATCTAGAATGGGAATTGTCAAGAAGGAAGGAACCATTATGCATGGAAAGTTTTACAAATGACCTAAGATAGAGAAGGAAATTTAAAAGACAAGATCACTACAGATCAGGGACAGTAGAAGAAGGGCAATGATTTGATTCCCACAAATCCGAGGACAAGAAAGAAAGCCAAGAGGACATTATAGCAATCCAAAGAGGAATCAATAAAATTGATGGAATCAAGCTATCCTCTCTAGCAAGATAACAAGATTGGTATCAAAACAATATAAATAGACGTAGAAGACACCAAAGAAAAGACCTCTAACTCAATTCACAAATCAACCCCCTATACAAACATGAGTCCCTGAACTCTGTTATTATTGTCCTTAGTCTTTGTTTTAAGTTTTCATCAGTGTCCTATGTATTATCTTTTGTTTTATCAAGTGTCCTCACTTATGTTTTTTATTTTAATCAAGTGTCCTCAGTATTTTTATCGAAGTCGTTGACTAACCGATTGTGTTTGAAGATGTGTCTGTACACCTTGAGAATGGATGAAGGAGGTAATATTTATGACCACATTAATAATTTCCATCAATTAGTTTGTCAGCTATTGAATTTAAGTGAGAAAATTGAGGAGGAAGAACAATCATTGCTTCTGTTAACATCACTCCCTAAATCTTTCAAGTCGTTGGTGCAAACGATGTTGGTAGAAAAAAAATTTTTGCATTTGAATGATGTGATGACAGTCTTAAAAGAGAATAAGAGGATGATGAGAGAAGATGGTAGTGGTCCTCAAATACTCATAACTGCAGAGAATTGTGAAAGAGGAAGGAATTGCAAGAAGGGTAACCGTGGTGGAAAATCGAGATCTCTGCCGAGATATATGAGTACTATTGAGTGCTTTTATTGCGGAGAAACCGGTTACATGCAATCTCGCTGCCCACAGTTTAAGCATGACTTGAAAAGTCAACAAGGAATGATGAAAGGTAACCAAAAAGTTAGTGATTTTTTGATTAATGTGGTTGAAGGTTATAGTGATGTGTTGTTGATTGCTGCTAATGATCTTATTAAAGATGATTCTAGTTGGGTGTTAGATTGTGTTACTGACATGCATATTTGTAGAGATCGAGCTTGTTTTGACATTTTGCAGAAAGAATGAGATTTTGGCTATATCCATGGCAGGGGCAATTCAAAGTTGAAGATTGAAGACATTGGAAGAGTTCGCCTAAAATTCCATAATGGTGTTGTCAAAACACTTGCTTATGTGAAATTTGTGTTTGATGCAAGAGCCAACATAATTTCTTTGGATGAATTAAATCTCGTGGGTACAAGTATTGGTGATGAAGAACTTTGCAAAGTGTTCATAATTGGTAGCTTGGTATTGCAAGAAAAAAGAAGGGGAAGAATACTTATTATTTGGATGAGTGTTTCTTTGATAATGGAAGCAGCAGAACGAAGAAAACGAAGACTACAAAGACAGTTCAGGTATCTGAAACTGTTGAGATATGTGAGAATTTGGGTAGAAGAATGATTTGTTGGGATAACCACCTAAATCTTACATCAAATAAGAGAGGGATTATTAAATAAGTGAATTCCACATTAGTTATGAGTGGGTTTGAAGAAATTATTTGTCCTACATTATTTAAGTCTGAAATTGAAAAGGGGTCTCTCCCTATAAATAGGCCTTGAACTCGAGTTATTTTGTATCATAAATCTTAGGTTAATTAACTAGAGGTGTAACTTAGATTTGGGCTTATGAGAGTGAAAATGTTTTTACAGTTTTGTCAATCCAAAAATTGTAATACTATTTTAGTGGAGTTCGTGGACGTAGGTGTATTAAAGGGTCGAACCACTTTAAAAAAATTTTGTGTTGTCTTCTCTTTTTTTTTTATTAATTTTTTTTTGTGGTTGTATTTGCTTGTTTGGGTCCCAACAATTCATAGGATCAAACATTGACTACAGGGGTCAGCATTTTGAGCTAATTTCATTCAGTGCAGGAAGAAGGATCTGTGGATGTCTTTCTTTGACTCACAAGTTTGTTCACTATGCAATGGCATCGTTGCTTCACCATTTTGACTGGGAACTTGGTGGCAATTGCACTTCAGAGAGGATTAACCGCTAGAAAGCTTGTTCCACTCAGAGTTAAGTCAAAAAAACGTGTTTTAGCAAGTTGATTTAAGAAAATAATTAGGTTTATATTGTCATTTCCATGTGTTGAGAGCCTTTTGTATGTAAATGAGATATCTTATGTTAGTTGTGTTCTAAAGATGGTCTGAATTCTGAGATTCAGGAGCAAATTCAAGTGCACTTAAGTATTTGCAAGTTTACGAAAAGTAAAATAGCCAAATCGCTAGATGTGAAGGAAAACGACCACAACTACAAGCATTCGCAATAATGAACTGATTTTATCTAAAAAAGTTCACAGAAACACTTAATACTAAAAAAGAGTTACTTTCGTGATTGAATGCATTCGCAACAATTTTTTTCCTTACCGAGATTCGATTCTTTAGAGATGTAGACAACTTCAGAAATTATATTAAAACCCAATGATAGAAGAATATTTTATTTGATTGTCCCACTTTCATCAAGTCTTTGCAATAACATCATCTTCTAATTAATGGGACAAAAAAATTATTATAAACAAAAAGACAACGTGAAACTCTTGGTTAAAGAAAGGATTAAATAAATCTTTCTTAATCTTATCAACATATGACAACAATTATTTTATATTTTTCCAGCACATGGTAGGCCTACTTACAGATCTGCAGCGTCAGAAAATCCCTAATGACTAATGGAAAATTATGACATGCAGGCAAGGATATGCAGTAGTGAGGCTAGAAATTGCAAATTTTTAATCAAATATTAGTTGATTAAAAATATGTGAGGCAGAGAGTAGGCAAAATTTTCAGGTTGTATTAGTTTTGATTTCTCAGCAAAGTAAGAACAAGTATTGATCAGAAAGAAATGGAGAACTTTTTTAGTAGCTCAATAATTGTTTCAGGTCTGTTCTTGTTTGTGGGTTTGATAGTGTGGCTCAACTCAAATGGTTCCAGAAAGCAACCACCAGGCCCTCCAGGTTGGCCACTTCTGGGCAACATTTTCGATCTCGGAACCATTCCGCACCAGACCATGTACGAGCTTGGATTCAAGTATGGACCTGTGCTTTGGTTAAGGCTAGGAAGAATGAACACCATGGTGGTGCAATCAGCCAAAGTTGCAGCCGAATTTTTCAAGAATGACTCTGTATTTTGTGACCGGAAGGTCCACGATGTCTTCACTGCCCATGACTATTACAAAGGTTCGCTTGTACTAGGCCGTTATGGTCCTTATTGGCGAATGATTAGGCGTATTTGCGCTACTGAACTTGTGTCCAGCAAACGCATCAATGAGTCTGCTTTGATTCGGAAGAAATGCATCGACAATACCATTAAATAATTTCTTATTTACAACCATTTTGTGTTCTTCTTACTTCCCTTTTTTCTGTTTGCTTTGACTCGGTGCAAATAGTTTATAGTTTAGTGGTAACGGGAAAAATAACATCTTTAGTAACATGAAGCCATGGTTAGATAATATTAATACAAGAAAGTGACAGGTTCATAGAAGATGCTGTAAGAGGTGCAGAGGCAAGGGGAGAGCCAGGAGAGGTGAATCTGAGCCACTTCCTTTTTCCGCTTAATTTCAATGTGGTTGGCAATCTTACTTTCTCAAAAGACCTACTGGACCCTGAATGCAAAGAAGGATATGAGTTTTTTAAGGCCATGGAAAATTTTATGGTTTGGGCAGGGAAGCCAAATGTGGCAGATTTTCTACCATTTTTGAAACCTTTTGATCTTCAGATGGTGAAAGAGAACATGAAGCGAGACATGGGGAAAGCAATAGAGATTGTGACAGGCTTTGTGAAAGAGAGATTGGAAGAAAAGAACTTGGGGAAGGAGAGAGTGAGAGACTTTCTGGATGTCTTGTTGGAATATGAAGGTGATAAGAATCCAGGGCCTGAGAAGATGACCTACCATCAAATCATTATTCTCACATTGGTAAGCCAGTATTCCTTTTTTTTTTTTATTAGCAACTTAAACGTTAAGAACTCTCAACTCCTTAGCACGGGAGTTGTCTCCAATTGAACTAGATTATGAGCCTATTGGCATGTATAGTCCACTCCTCAACTCGTTGAATAAGTTGATGGTGCAGGAAATGTTTCTTGCCGGCTTTGAGACGACAAGCACTACAATGGAATGGTTAATGGCAGAGCTACTACGGAAACCTGAAGCCATGATACAACTTAAAGAAGAACTTGATCAGGTAATTAGACCAAGCAGGACAGTCCAAGAGAGTGACATCGATAAACTACCATACCTTCAAGCTGTGATTAAAGAAACACCAAGACTACATCCGCCGGCGCCATTTCTAATCCCTCGAAACACAATACAAGATACAAACTTTATGGGGTATTTCGTTCCTAAGGACACCCAAGTTTTTGTCAATGTATGGTGTTGAGATTGGAGTGAATTTCTTGATCAAGATTGAAGCCAAAACCTTATGGGAAGTGATAAAAGCCAAAGAAGGACGGATTTGTGAAGGAAAAAGAGTTGCTGGACGGACACGGGGAGATACACGGGCATAGGATTGACCGTGTAATGCACTGGAGCCAGAAGAGATGAGAACTGGCGGACACGGCCTTGGCCACGGCCGTGTCAGTGCCCGTGTCTTACTTGTCGAGCGTCTGGAGCCACACAGACACGTGGAAATGACCGTGTCTCAAAGAGTCGTGCCCGTGTCTTTGCTTCCTTGATCTTATAACCAAATCTGACGGGATTTAGGGTTTCAATTAGAGTTTTCCTAATTAGTTTTGACTTGTATTACTTGTTAACTATATAAGGGAGGCTTGAGAACGTCTTGGGTGATTTTTGAACGCCGTTGTAAGCTATTGTGCTTGTTTTTTACTCTGAATAGTAGAATTACTTGTGCTCTGCCCGTGGACGTAGATCGGTTATTGATCGAACCACGTAAATCTTGTGTTTTTGTGTGATTGCTCTTTGTTCCGCATTATCTTTTATCGCATGATTTCCTGACAAGTGGTATCAGAGACACAAAAGTTT
>CAODLS011351035.1:0-18489 GCA_948243855.1 Flueggea neowawraea | reverse complement strand
AGCAAGAAAGTTCAAAATGAAAAGGGGTATTCTATTACTTCTATTAGGAGTGATAGAGGATGTGAGTTTACATGTGAGCCATTTGAGGCCTATTGTGAAGAGCATGGTATTTTTCATAATTTTTCTACTCCAATGACCCCTCAATAAAATGGTGTTGTTGAAAGTAAGAATAGGACCTTGCAAGAAATGGCTAGGACTATGCTTAATGAGAACAAACTCCTCAAGTATTTTTGGGTTGAAGTGGTTAACACCGCATGCTACATAGTGAATAGGGCTTATATTCGATCAGTACTCAAAAAGACACCTTATGAGTTCTAGAAGGGTAGACTGCTCAATATTTCATATTTTCATATCTTTGGTTGTAAATGTTTTATCCGCAACAATGGAAATGAAGCTCTAGGAAAGTTTGATGCTAAATCCGATGAGGGTATCTTCCTTGGATATTCATCTATTAGCAAGGCATATAGGGTCTTTAACAAAAGACTTAAGAAAGTTGAAGAATCAATTCATGCCATTTTTTCTGAAGCTAACAAATTTTCTTTTAGACTTGTTGATGATGATGATGTAGGTGTTGGAAGCAAATTTGAGAATCTGACCTTGAATGAAAAAGATGATTCAACAAAGCAAGGAAAAGATTATCAAAATGATGAACAATCAAAAGAATTACCAAAAAAAATGGAGATATGCTAGAGATCACCCCAAAGAGCTCATCATTGGTGATACTACAAAAGGAGTAATCATAAATCAACTCCCAAGCACATTGTAAATTTTGTATTCATTTCCTAAATCGTTGCTAAGAACATCAAGGAAGCACTTGAAGATGAGTATTGGACATCCTCAATGCAAGAAGAGTTGAATCAATTCAAAATAAATGAAGTATAGGAGTTGGTTCCTAAACCTATGGACAATAATGTGTTTGGTACAAAATGGGTTCATAGGAGCAAAGAAGATGAGCAAGGAAATGTGGTGAAAAACAAGTCAAGACTTATTGCTCAAGGATACAATCAAGAAGAGGGAATTGAGTTTGAAGAATCCTTTGTACCGGTGGGACAATGGAAAACTATAAGAATCTTGTGTGCTTATAGTTGTTACAAGGATTTTAAGTTGTTTCAAATGGACGTAAAGAGTGCTTTCTTGAATGGATACATTAAGGAAGAAGTATATGTGAAACAACCCCCTGGATTTGAAGATCTACATTATCCAAACCATGTCTACAAATTAAAGAAAGCTCTCTATGAATTAAAGCAAGCACCTAGAGTTTGGTATGAGAGGCTGAGTTTATATCTTTTAGGCAATGGTTTCCAAAGAAGTAAAGTTAATAATACTTTATTTTTTAAATCAAGAGGTAATGATTTACTGTTAGTGCAAATTTATGTTAATGACATTATATTTGGTGCTACTAACAAATCTTTGTATAATGAGTTATCTAAGCTAATGCAAAAGGAGTTTAAAATGAGTATGATGGGGGAGTTAAATTACTTCCTTGGACTTCAAATCAAGCAAATGAGGGATTAAATCTTCATAAATCAGAGCAAGTACATCACTGATTTATTAAAGAAGTATGAAATGGAAAATGCAAAGTCTATCCAAACTCCTATTAGCACTACAACCAAACTCGCTAGAGATAAACAAGGCAAGGGAGTAGATGAAAACTTTTATAAAGGTATGATTAGATCTCTCCTTTATCTTACTGCAAGTAGACCATATATCATTTTTAGTGTTTGTCTTTGTGCACGTTTTCAATCTTGTCCAAAAGAATCTCACTTGAGTGTCGTCAAAAGAATTTTCAGATATTTGATTAACACTAAGAATGTGGGCTTGTGGTATCCTACGAATGATTGCTTTGATTTAATTGGTTATAGTGATGCTGATCATGCAAGAAACCAATTAGATAGGAAAACACTTCGGGTACTTGTCAATTCTTAGGCAATTAACTAGTGTATTGGTTCTCAAAGAAGCAAAATTGTGTTGCATTATCCATTGCTGAATCTAAATATGTAGCAGCTGGCAGTTGTGTAGCTCAAATTTTATCGATCAAGCAACAACTTTTGGACTTTGGAATTGTGTTTTCAAAGGTTCCAATTAAGTGTGATAATGCTAGTGCCATTAGCATTTCTAAAAATCCAATTAAGCACTCTAGAACAAAACACATTGATATAAAACATCATTTTATACGTGATCATGTTCTCAAGGGAGATATTGAACTTCAATTTATTGCAACAACAAATCAGCTTGCTAATATTTTCACAAAACCTCTTGATGAAAAGAATTTTGTTTCAATTCATAGACGTATTGGTATGTGTGACTTGAATGAATCTTGATTGGTATTTGTGCATAATTTATGATCATTTGCATTCATTCATACATATATATCAAAGTGATCAATATGCCAAATGAAATCACTAAGGTTGAAAGGATCAAGTTCGCTTCATGTTGGTATATGAAGTCATCCTACATGAATTGTACATGGTGTTGTGCACGTTATGGTTGTATGGTTTGTCACTGGAATTATCATTTTTAGAAGGAACGTACGTTGTAAATGGCTCAATCTATGTTGATCACCATGGTTGTCTACTGGGTTATATTGGGTGCTATGTAACGCACGTAGTAGCATGTAGAATGCGCGTTGATCATCGAGAATGAAAAATGGAAATTTTTCTAGGCGTGTTGTGTGGATTGTAGAAGGTGCAACACACGTTGTTGAATTCAAGTAGAATGATGAGTATCAGGGATGATGGCCCTACCCGCATTGCATGAGATATAAACCACATTTTCAAATTCAAGCAAAATGATGAGTATCAGGGATGATGGCATTGTATGAGGTATAAGGCATGTTGTATCAGTTACAGTGCCACTGGATTCAAAGGATTTTGCTCTATGGACTTAGAGGCTTGTACAAGATACGTTGTACAAGATGCAATGCTATTGACTCATAATGGGACTTATGTGACAACTCCAAGGTACGTTGTATCATATATAAGATACATAAATGCTTCTTGGATTCTCTTATGTGACTAAATGATGGTATAAGAAGTGTTGTATGACCTACAACGTACGTTGTGTGCTTGGATCATTGTGCTATGAATGTTGAGTTGAGATATTTTTCCTCGTCAAAGCACGTTGTATGATATGCTAAATATGTTGCTCTTCACAGACCTTATATAACGTACTTAGTACAACATACAAGTCGCGTAGATCACTTTTCCCCCAATTTAAAGACAAAATTTTAGTTTCCCTCTCACACAAAATTTCAAAACTCAAAACTTAAATTCTTGAAACCATTCCTATTTTCTCTCAAAATTCGGCATCAATTCCCTTACCCACATCATCTCTCTTACTCAAAATCGCCATCAAACACCCAAAAACCTTTTGAAATCTTTCATCTCCCACCAAACACCAAACCCTAACACACTGCTCCAAACAAATCATAAAAGAAATATGACGAAGCAATGAAGAAGACAGTCAAAGGAGTAGGTTCTAAAGGGGTGAAAAGACCTCAAAGCTCCCGAGAGAAACAATTCTTCAAAAAATCAGGTATTCCTATGTCCTCTCCATCTAAGAAACAGAGAATATGGGAGGAAGTGCCTAGGAATATTGGTAGATTTATGGATGAAAGGGTGTCTAAGTTGTTTGATATCTTGAAGGAGGTTAGTTTCTTTGATTCGAAGGTGTTTGACTTTCGTTCTTTGAGAGAGCGTGGACTGGATTTGGAGAATGACTTTATGAGGTTCGGGTTGAGGGACTTTTGTGTTAAAGCCACAGATTTCTATCCATACCTCATTAGGGAGTTTTATTATAATGTTGAGAAATGGATAAATGAGGATGAGGATGACATCTTATGGTATCAAAACATTGGTGTTAAGCGTCGTGTCAATGGAGTTGAAATAGTTATATATGAAAGGCTCTTGAACAAACTGTTCAATCTGACTTTGGTTGGCATAAGAGTCAAGAGGGATAAGGGACTGACAGAGTATGTTGATATGGAGGGCAATACAATTGTGGTGGACACCAAAGCAGTGCAGAAGTTTATGTTTGACAACTTTGTTGTGGTCCAAATAGAGCAAGGGGTGAAGAACCTGGACCAAAATGATTTTGGCACTAGGTGAAAGCTAGCCCACATGACCTTCACCAAAGTTCTCAAACCAAAGTCTCACTCTCAGTCGCCTCCCATAGTACAAGATGAGATCTCGATGTACTTGCTCATGAAAGGTGATCAAGTTAATTTTGCATGGGTTGTCATTGACTGGATTCTTAATAAGGTCAATAATTTCAACCTTCCAAACTTTTCTTTGAAGGGTCGACAGAGGGAAGATAGCATGCCTTATGGAAGCCATTTGACAAGAATTTCCAAGTACTTTAAGGTGAAGTTAAATGGTTTTGAGTCAAAGCAAGTCATGGAATCTCGCAAGATTCGGATTGACTCCTTGAGGATCATGTGACTGTACCAAACTGTCGAGAGAGGCTATGTGTTCCATTTGTATCTTCAAGAGGATGATGTGATGGTCAATCCTAAGAATGAGGGGATGAAGCCTAGTCTTGAAGATAGAGTGACCATTCACAAAGCAAGGGATGGCAAAAGGACTATGCTTAAGGTGCGTGATCGACTTTCTGCAAGCGCACGGTTGTCAATGTAGTTTTCCCTTTGGGAGTATCCCTAGGGTATCGAATCCACAAGAACGGTTTGCTAATGTGATCAATTTGTGAAAATAAAAATAAAAATTCCAACAATTGATTTTTTTTTATTTTTGAATAAAATCTAACAATGTAAGAATGTAAATCCTCAAGTTAAATGGTGAAGAGAGGTAAACAATATATGATAAGATGTTATGGTTTTCGAGGTTTGACCCAAGACTTCCATTTGTTATACCTATGAATGCATTATTAGTGGAATGAGTGTTCTCTCTCTAATGTCGTTCAAAGCCTCTCTCGAGTTCATTCAAGCTATGTCTACATTTATTAAGAGGTTCCTTTCGGCCTCACCTAACTAAATTAGACTCATTAGGTTCATTCGGGAATTTCATCGAATACCTTACCTATATAGAATATGTCTACCCTAAGTATGGTAATTTCAATGCTTGTAAACCTCATTTAAGCTTCATCTTTCGATCATTCACCTAAATTTGTCACTAACATTATCATGGTGATCAAGCACAATAACATTAATTCATAACAAGTCATTGAATCAATTCCAACTCAACACAAATATAACATGAAATACCTCATATCCATTCATAAATATAACAAACATCTATCAAGAGTCTACATCTCTCAACCCTAACAACAGGTTTAAGCTACCATGACCAAGTTCATAAAAATAAGACAAGAAAATTCAACATAAATCATGGTAGAGGACAATGAAAATATGGAGAAAAAGAGAGAGAATAGAGTGTAGAGAAAGCTTCTCTATGTAGATTTGTAGATAAATCCTCAAGCTTTGATGTGCTCTTCTTCTTTCCTCCAAACCCTAAAATAATGTTCTTCACCCAAGAAAAGAGAGAAAAATGTGTTCTTTTAAGATAAAAAAGATTTAGAGTGAAAAATAATGTCTAAGTGTATAGAAGAAGTGAATAAGAGAGGGTATTTATACCCCTTACATATGGTGAAAACCCTAGCAATTGTCATGCCAAAAATGCCCCCAAGTGTCTACATTTTGTCCACCAAGCTCGTCAAACCGCCTCAACTTTTTGACTCTTCAGTAAAGGGACACGGAAAAGGACACATGGACACGAACATGTCCTTGTTCATGTCTTTCTCTGGTTTGGGTTACGGTCGTGAGGTGCCAAAACTCACGGTCATGACCAGCATTGGCTCATTCAACGCGAATTGTGTGCCGTCGATCTTCGTGCCCCTTGATCCAATATTCATCGCACTTTCTCCCATCAATCTTCCAACTTAAAAAACATGTTTTCCATGCCTTTTTCATATCATTTTCCTTCCTTTTCATGCATTCTTCATCAACTTACAAAAAGCACGAAAAGTATAAATATGTCGACAATTAAGCATGTGGATGGAGAAAATGCTACATTTTAATGATTGAAATAATATGTAAATTTAGGACATATCAAGGAGCAAGGAACCAAAGTTGGGAGAGGGTTCTCATTGAGAAGAAATAGTTGATGCCAGCTCCAATGAGATTGCAAATCTGAAGCAAGGGTTGCTTGAGTTGAAGGCTAGTTCCGAGGCATTTCAAACGGAGACATGAGCTAATTTTGATACTGTCATCAATCTGCTACAAGCCAACAACAAGCTTTTGGGTAGTTTGAAGGGTGTTTCCTCCAATTCTCCTATTCCACCAAAGGAGAAAACAACGGAAGAAAAGCAGGAAGAAATGACCCTCGAGATGGCAGGGCAAGTTCTTAGGCGATACAAGGAGATTATTGATAAGGTTGATGCAAAAGAATCCTCAGAATGTTTTGTTAATGGTATCTTAGAACCACTAATAGTTGAAATGGAAGATGAGACTCCACCGATTCCCGCTAATGCTCAGATTATGGCCCTCATCCTTCTGAGGTTGTGCAACTTGATGATTCGGAGGAAGAGCAAGAAGTATCCGAGACAGTGGATTTCAATGACAATGCCATATGGAAGATTGTCCTTTTCCAACCAAAACAGTGACATTCATAGGCCAATAGTTCCACATTTTTGTCATGCATTTCATTTGCATCATGTTTATAAACTGATATTCTGTTTACCTTGATATCTTTTATTTTTAGTTGTAACGTTTTGTGATGCTTAATGAATGTCAATTTCTTGCCATTTTGTCTATTTATTTCTGTTACGTTTTACTTCCTTTTTCAATGTTGACAAAAAAAGGGGAGAAAACTATGGCTAAGAGTTTGAATTTGAACTTAGAAAACTTGTGATTATTGAACTAACAAATGTGACAAGGCTAAAACCCTTGATCAAGATTCGTATATTTGTAGCTGGTTTAAACTTTAAACAAGTGCATTGATTGAAGGGGAGTGCAAACTCTTTCCATGTTTTGTCATCATCAAAAAGGGGGAGAATGTTGACTCTCAGTTTTGATGATTTAAACAACACATGTGAAAAAATTAAGTAATGCATGTTGCAGTATGATCAAGGTGCGTTATAACAAATGCAAGTCACATTGATCATATTCAAGGTTTACAGAAACATCACAAGTCACGTAATGTCGGGTGCAAGTCAAGTTAACAAGGATCACTTAGGAAACCTAATGATCCCGAATAACACAAGGCGCATTATGAGAATGCTAAACTCACTGGATCGATTGCACAAGCATACAAGTCACGTTGTGAGGTATGTAAGTCACGTTATGCAGAAAATAAACTCTGTGGACTGACTGGACACACACACAAGCCACGTTAACGGAATGTGCACAAGACTTGAAGTGGAGTTGTAAGGCAACACCTACGTTTCAACATTGCAAGTCACCTTGATGAATAAATGATCGACCTTTGAAGAAACACGTCTATGCATGTTGCAAAGAGTGCAAGTCACATAAACGGGTATGATGTCAGCATTTGACAAATCGGCGCCTCGAGAATCAAATTTGAATATTCTTTGACACCTAGTAGAGTGCCATGTGAAGAATCAAAGGTGTGATCTTTGAAGTTTGTTAACTCACGTTGAAGCCTGAAGTTGATAAGCTCAACGTATGTTGAAGGATGATCAAGACACATTGCAAGATGTGTAAGTCACGTTACATTAAGTGACCTTTGAGGTAGTGTCATCTGAGTGGAATACAAGACACGTTGCAAGCAGTGCAAATCACGTTATACCTGCTGATGTCATTAAAATCAGAGTTTCTCTTTCATCTCTAAACGGAAAATTCAAGACTTGCAAAGGGTACATTTTGAAGGCCGCCTATAAATAGAGGTCCTCACCTCAAAGGTAAACAGAGAATTTTTATAGAGTGTGCCCAAGCTTTGTTATTTGAATTCTTGACTTTCTCTCTCTAAGTTTTCTAAAGTTCTTACATTCCAAACAAGCTTTTAACTTGTTATTTGCTTTTCGAATTGGTGTGATAGTACTACTCTCATTAATCTAGAAAATCATTTGTAAATCAAGCTTTGGTGTTAAAACTTGAGGATAGTTTAGGTTTGCTTGTTAGAGCCTTAAGAAAAATAAGTGTTGGTTTTCTTATTGAGCCTACAAAAATAAAGTGTAAATGTTTCTTATTGATCCCCCGAACTTTTGTGGGCAACCATCATGCAAACATCTCCACAATAAATGCTTTAACTTAGTGGCAACTTCAAACTTCTATAAAATATTCCAATTAATGGAATCATTAGAGGAAGAGGCAAAACCTGAACCAACAAAATCAAGCTGAGAAGAAGCAAGAGCGAAGTAACCTGATTTAACCGAATATAAGCCGTTCTTTGTGTGGTTTCATATAATTGATCATGGCCCCACTTGGATCATTAATGCAGTGAAAATGAAAGCAAAACTGACCCCTCTAAATTATTGACCTTAATATTGCCAAACTTCCTTGTCAAGTAGATATGCTTCGTATATAATAATCAATGATTTTATTTGGCGGTGAGAGATTTTTAATTAAATAAAGGTTGATTATTATAGGTATGTAGTTGTCGGTTTGCAATTGAGTTGTACTTATAACTTCCATTTACTTGAGTTCTATTATATGCTCTATACGATAGGCGAAAATAGATGAATTCAATGGTTGGGGTCGTCAATGAACTTTTTTATTTGCTCCACACGGATAGACGAGAAGTATAGATGAATTCGATGCATGGGGCCATCATTTAGCTTCATTAGTATCTGTTTTCTTTTGAAATTGGAATACATTTTGAGTTTAATTTATGGTATTTTGACATGACATATTGTATATTCATTATATTGTAATTCTCAAAAGAAATATTATGTTATGTTTAGTTGAGAAAATAATTTTTATTTTTTTGTTTTCTATTTTATTTATATTTTTTTGAAATAAAATATAAAACAATGGAAAATTTAGTTTTTAATGAACAATTTTTTTATTTTTCTATTTCTGTCTTCTACTTTTCTAAAAAAACAATGATTTTTTTAACTAAACAAATCCTTAATTTCTCTACTTTGTCACTGTAAAATTTGCCAATTTGCAATCTGTTTCTATTTTCTATCACTCAATTTATCAAAACCAAACACTCTCAATATCAAACATATGTCTAAAGTAATTGATGTTAGTTAGTATGTAGGGGTGAACAAAAAACGACCGAACTGAACTGTTTTAAACCGAACCAACAATGAAACCAAAGCCAACTGGGTGGATGTAGATGAGAAATTGCAAAAATCGTAAGGTTCGGTTTAGTTGCGGTTTTATCTATTAAAAAATTGAACCGAATTGAACCGAACTTAACTTTTTTTATGCTACTATGTTGGTTTTTACATATACATCTGTTCAAAACCTACACAAAACCAACCAAACCGAACCTAAAACAAATCAGCCAAGCCATTTATCAACTCTGGTTTTATTTATGTTTTAAACCGATTAAACGATAGAACCAAACTGAAAGTTAAAACCAGTAGTTTGACTATAGATAACCAGAGAGTAAAACTGAACCGTTTGGTTCAGTTGCCAGTTTGTCTACAAAATCAAACCAAACCGAACCGTATTCACCCCTATTAGTATGCATTAATTTTTTTGGCAGTAATGTTACATAGTATTTGTACAAATAATTAAAGAGAGAGAAAAAAAGGAAGTGAACAAACAAATAATTTTACGTGTTTTGACAATAATGCATGTTCATTAATCAATGGGTTAATACATGAACATAACTTGAACTTTATCATTTGTTAGGAGTCATCTACCTCTATATTATAGTATTACAGTGACGCAGCGAAAGAAATAAGATCAAAGAGGGTAAATAAGATCATGATTGATTTGACCAAGCGTGTCATGCTGGAAAAATAAATTTAGCTATGTGGATTGTCTGGTGTAAGAGGGGAAGTTTGTTTTCAGACACATTCGCACTATTCTCAAAAAGTTTGCTAAGCCGGCTGTCATGTGACGTGTCACATGGTGAGTGAACTTTGAATAAAACTTTTGTGAGAACGATAAGTTTGAAAACAACGATTGTGTGATTACAAAATAGGAAAAGACATACGTTCTAGCAGATTGTGCTGTTGTTGCAAACACTTTGGCAGAATAGAGTTGGTCTACAAGAGACGCCTTTTGGCAAGATTTGAGTTATGAGCCGTTGTATAACCATAACAGGTGTATAGCAATTATGCTTTTATCGTATGCTTGTCGCACAGTTTGTTTACCTGTATGACGCGAGGATCGAGCATAGTTATGTGGGTGCTAATCATGTTACATGATGATGAACCATAACTTCATGTGCGAGTGATAGATGTTAGAAAAAACGGTTCATCCATAACGGGTAAACCAAACTCAGTCGGTCAAGGTGTGAACCAGGACGATGGACCAAGACCAATTGGCGAGTCCAATTGAGATGGGCCCACAAGGCCCATGAGCCCATTATGAAGGCTATAAATATGGGAAGGGAGGAGAATAAAGTGGGAGGAGAAAAGGAGGGAAAAAGAAAAGAGAAAAGGAAAAAAGAGAGAAAATGTTCTCTCTATCCCTCTCCCTCCAAAACGTTCTTCTTCTCCTGTCTCCCACTCACTTTCGCGTTCTCTCAAAGCAGAAGGAAGAAGTAAGCCTTCTTCTCTAGTCGATCCCGATCTCGCGTGACATCTAGACTGCGAAACAGTCGGCCACTCTCGTCGACAACTCTACCGTGGTTTGCTTGTGAGACCAACATCGAAGCTTGATCCTGGCTTTGCTGTCCGCTGCTAGTTGGATCGTTTTTCTGCAAGAATCGAGGTTAATAAGTCGAACTTATTTATTATACTTTTTATTTGTTAAACCGGTATGCTATTCTTTCAGATAGAATGACAATTGAAAACAAGAACTATTAAATCAATGCATATACACTATTAGCGTTTTAATTTTTACGTCAATAGATGTTTTTTAGACATGTTTTAATTTGACGTCAAACACAGTTGGTTTGGTTTCATCAAATTAGACTGCTCTTTTTATTCATTTTCCTCTTTCAAGCCTCAACTGTCACAATCTCCATAAAACCCAGCGAGCTGAAGCGGCATTGAAGAGAAAATTAACTATGGAGCCGAACTGGTTAATTCAAAGTCTGCTCTTCGGTTCTCTGACCATCCTCTTTATCTTTTCTTCTTCTTTTTCGATTTATTTCATAGGTGAAATAAGGCAATTCATACGAAGTTTTAGGATTTCATAGATGGAAGATTTTGGTTAAACTGGTTGTATCTTCAATTTTTGTTTAAGTGTTATTGCGAGCAAAATAAAATTGAAGGAAAGATTTGGGTTTAAAAATAAAAAAGAAGACAAGATCTGCTACTTGAGAGTTGGGAGATTTTCTATATGGGTTTCAGAATGAAAATTATAAGTTTTTTTCAAGTATTGTCACATGCACAATTTTTCTTAATTTGTAATTTTTGAGCTTTATTAGCAGGAAGGATATGATCTGCACTAATTTTTTCTTCTAAGGCTGAAGTTCTTGATACTAATCTGAACAACACCAACGGAGCCGTACTAAACTCTTTTTGAGGTAAAAATTAAAACATCTATAACATCTATTGACTACATGGCATGTTAAGATTGGATCTTGGTTGCAGCAAAAACTTTTATCCGTTTTGATGGCCCTTTTTTCGCGAGAAAGATCGTTTACAAACCCATGTCTTCTCAGATTACAGAATGGCTAAGAGAGCTAATCATTACCAAGCAGAAATTTCATTGTAATCCTCGCCATACATCCGTCGAGCATCACATTTACCAATAGTTAGAACTTTGTCCTAAAGAAACATTTATCAACACTTGTGTACCTGACGAAGTAATTGGAAAGCTTAGCAGATTCTCTAAAAAGCTAAAATAAAGACGTATATCTCTCAAATAACGGCAACTAATCCTTAATTAACTTCTCTTACACTGTAAATAATCCATCATAATTTAAAAGTTATAATTAAAATAGTCAAACATCATCCGTAATTAGCAACGGCCTTAATTACATTACAAACTTGAAGGAGTCGAGACAATATTTTAAAAGGAAAGGCAGCGCCAGAGCAGAGTAATACCCAACATCAAGACATTGCCTACAATAAGTGGTTCTGGCTTGGTTCAATCAGTACTTGAGAAAACGATTGCCTACAATAAGTAGTTCTGGCAGGTTCTGCCAAGTTCTGTCGTCTCCTGCGTCAATATTTAGAAGCTACAACGTTACAAACTTGACATTGCAGACTGGCTGGTTCTGTCAATACTTGAGAAAAGAAAAAAATACGACTACAATTATAAAAGTAAAGCCATTGACACGTATAGAAAAAGAAAAGTTCATTTGACGAAATGAGAAATGATAACTACATAGTCACAAGTAGAGTATCTATTTTGTGCTTGGACATTCATAAAAATCAAATTGCTTTCTTGAAATGTTCTCAAGCAAATCAACGGGAATATAGAACACCAAGAAAAGCTTACAGACCCTTTTTGCGACGCCAAACTAACCAATAAACGGTAAGTTCCTAACAAACTGTTGGGATACATTGATTTCAAAAAGAAAAACAATATCAAGAGAACGAGCATAACCTATTATCAGTGACGGACACAGAAAAAATTTTACTCAGGGGCACCATTTAAATATAATTAGTCTTTCGTGTAAGTGCATTGCATGTTATTGAAGTGTTTTTATTTTTAATTTAATTATTTTTAATATAAATATATACCTTTAAATTTTGGTAGTCAATTTTCATCTTATAAAATAAGAAAAAAATAAAATTATGTAATAAAAAATAATTAATATTTGTTGATATGTAGTAGTGGATCTCTTCTATAATAATTATTATTTGCAATAAAATGTCATCCAACTATTATAGTAATTTAGAATTAAAAAGAGGAATAAAAGTATCTAAAAATATTTTCTTCACATCATGACTTTTATAAGTGTTATAATAATTGAAATTCAAATATATTTGTAAATATACTCAAGAAAATTCAAAATATATTAAGTCAAAATTTAATAAAAATAGCGACAAAATAGTTCATTACACATATTGTCATTGTGACACATGAAAACTTACATATAATCCTTTTCTATGATTAATTATTGTAATTCATTGATTAAGATATAAGATAAATATTCTACCTATTTATTATACTGTATAAATTAAAAATTTGGAATTAAGCAAGTGCACTTTTTATTAATGCATGCTTTAGTTTGTACAATTATTTATTTACACATCAATGTAAACTACCAAATGTTTGGAAAAAAAAAAAGAAAACTACTTAATTTTTAAATTAGAAATTTGGAGGGTTGCCCGTGAGCCCCCTCCGTCCCTCCCTGCCTATTATGATGGACATTTATTTACTCCAAATACAAAGAGAAGGTCCCAACCTGGCTGGAAGTACAGCCTTAATTAAGTACGTCCTAATTGTATGGCCAAATCTTAGGTAAGGTAACTCCCAAAATCAACATGATTTTGGTATTTGGATACAATTTGTAAGATTCTAGATATTGATATCCAAAATCATAAGGAAATTCAATTGAAGAAAATAATACCGAAAGAATTTGTATTGATATCACGCGCATAAAAAAACCTTAAATAAAACAGAGTCCACATACCTCGACAATAATTTTTTAAGATGAGATTTGGCATAGTCCAATTTTTTTTTCTAAACCACGTATGTAAGCTGTTGTGGGTGCTTTCCCAGGTAAACCCAATATGTACATCATCGATTCAGACATTATCGGCTTGCAAGGATGACGAAAAAGTGGAATAATCTGCAGACAATAATCAAAAATTGCAAAACAAAGAAGTGTAGCGCATAGTAAAAAATTGGCACTAAATCTTGCAACCTAAATCAATCAACAAATTGGTCAAATCAATCAACAAAAAGTGACAATATTAAGCTTTACCATACAAAGGGGTACAAATTGGCCTAACTTTAAAATTAGCAACCACTTTCTCGTCTCCATTATTACTGACGCCAACTTATTCAGCATCTTCAGTTCTCCATCCAATCCTCTTTGAATTCTAAAAGTTCATGTTCGCAACAGTCTCTTCCTCACATGAAATTATTAAAAAACATGCACCCTTACATCTATTTTTCCATTCGTCGCACAATTGGAAAAGATAAATGCCCACTACATTCCAAAATAAACCCCATATCTCTTCTAATTAAAAAAAAAAGAGCATTTCCAAATGAACTAATTTTTGATTCTTTGGATTTTCTCCTATGCTTTCCAATAAAACTACAACAACCTGAATACGAGTTCCTGTTTCTGCTTCAAGGAACTTTAGTTGTTCTCCACAGTTAGGAAAAAGTTATTCGACCTGCAATTGGGTGCAAAATCTCAAGATAAAACCATGATTTAAGAAAAATGAAGAAATTTTCCCCAACCTTGTAATCAGAAACATCCATTGCTTCAACCGATGCCTTCTCCAATGTACCTTCAGAAAGTGCAATCCGTTTTGTGGCAGGACAAAACGTGAATGGATTGGGTCGCATCATCATCTCTTACCAAAATCAACACACAAATAAGCATGAAGCCATGAACTCCTTAAAAAAAATAAACACACATCAGACATTTCCTTTTCAGAAATAATGGTTAATACACAAAATTAAAATTATAAATTACATCATGTCGCAAATCTACGATGACATCTTCTGTGAGGGCAAACTAGCCACATTGCATATGTATGATGATATCTTATGCAAGGGAAATCTGCTCTGTGGCACAACCTATAAAGATGAGAAATGCAAGATTTCTTAAGAAAAAAGCTCTTACACAGACAACAATCTTCTTACTATTAGATAGGTTGCAAATTGTGGTAGTTTTTTTTTTAATATTTATCAAGCTTGGGCTGAAATTTTGAAGGTAGAATAACGCGAACCCTCAACAAAACTCACTGTCAACAATTGGTTGTGTATGAAGGAGAACTTCTAGAAATATTACAGCTAAGTTGACAATATACCCTACTCTTCAACTGTAATTGCCATCACTAGTCGTGCAGAATCAAGTCTAAGACACTAAAGCCAATCTACACATGCAATCTTAATACACTAAATCTCATTACCAACATGGTTTAACACAAGATTTAAATAAACTAACACTGTAAACCACACATCTTTTGAAGAGATGGTATGAAAACATTCTATTTCAATTTTAAAGTCAGTCCTAGATATTACCTTGGATCTTCAATTGTTTAGCCTCATAAAAAACAACACGCACCCCCGTCCAATCCTTGAAACAAATAAGTTGTGACAAATATTTTAGAACACCAGGTACAACATTAAAGTACTGAAATAAAAATCTATATTCATAGAGAGAAAACACATACGAACCTAAGAGGAACAAGACGGCAAGAGGAAACTATTTGTCAAATCAAAATTTAGAAACTACAATAAAAATTTTGGACGAATTTGAAAAAGGTATTCGCATAAACCTCAATAAGAACCAGTGCTATAAGCTTACGAAGTTTAGTCGACTTTTATACATGTTTAACCGTTGCCTGCATGTGCTGAAGTCATTAGGTTTAAAACTTCCATATTAAAACATGTACATTCTCTAGAGATTATTTTCCATAGACACAATTGGACAGAGTTAAATCTTCCGCATATGACCTCTAAACAAGATTCAAGATACATCAAAAATTTCCTCATCCTTACTATCTGTTGTTTTCAGTGGGACGCATTGTTTTGCTCAAGTACCAACAATTGACACTATTCAGAAGTCACGAGATTCACACAAAACATATGACTTATCCCTGCTGTACGGGACATGAAAAAGCGTTAACGTAACAAAAATTGCAGTTCACATGCTCATAACATGCTTGCAAGCTCACACAAACAATTATTCACACAAACCAAATCCATCTTGGAGATTGCATCAAGCAAAGATACAGAAAAATAAATTACTTTCTCACGTCTTTCGTTGAAACGCTTGGATTGTCTCTCAATAATTTCACGGTAAATTATGTTCCGCTTAAAATTGCACTGCATGGTCATCTCCCTTTCTCTTCTTGCTTCATTACGCTTGCAATATTATAAGTAGAAAAATGATATAGAAACAAAAATCATCATCAATAAGTTCATACAAATAAAAAGTTGGTGAGAGGAAAAGAAAAAAAATCATCACAAACGTACAAATTCTCAGCGAACTTTTTAAACAAGAAAAGTTGAAATATTTCAATATGAAGACCAGTTCACTAAGGATAGCACATATAATAAAGTTCATGATATATGTGCATGCACATGTGAGCCAAGTCCATAGAAAACCATGTTGGCTTGCTCAAGTATATGCACGAATAGAGAGCTTTTAACCAAACGCTAGTAAATGTAGAAACTAGTGAGTTACTCAAAGGACTTGCAACTTGGCGCACACAAACAAACCATCCAGAACCTATAACCACCTGAAGTAAGAAAGAAGTTAACTTAGCAAACAAAAAGTTTCTATCTAATATCAACTTCAGTGAGAAAAATACTCAACAGATATTACCAAATGAAAATGACAAGACGCAAATACGTCTACAGTAAACCGGTGATCCGAATACAAAGGCACCTGCGGGTTTCAATAAATTACTTTCATTATTTGAAAGGGAACAAAATATATATACAAAACTGAAACGAAAGATTTCAGCACAAGATCCCCACCGCATAATTGAGTATCGGATGCACCAGGCCCTCCTCAGACTCCTTACATTTAGATTTTTTTTTAATTATACTCTTCTTCAGCCTCGCTGGTGCATCGCCTGGATTAAAGAATTCGGTGTACGGACCACCAGATATTTTCTGGTTCTCGGTCGCGCAAACAATTTGTTCATGAAGGGTTTCCAAATCAATATCCTCCCATGCATATGAGTTAACATCCTCGTATTGCTGTCAAAAGCAACAGAAACAAGAGGATATGATGATATAAGAAAAGAGAAAATAACAGTAAAACAAGCATACAAGTATATATACAGAACAATTGGACAGACATTGATGCGCATCCTTCCAACATATGCAGAGTCATAGCCACCTGCTGGAAGAAGAGGAGATTCATATGCTCGAAGAGGAGGATATTTATATACTGGAAGAAGACCTGAATGACGACGTACCCTGCAAAATACATGAGATTGTAACTATTAAACGAGTACGTAAGATATGAAAAGAAACAAATCAAAGCAAGCTTAACTGTCACTCACAATAAATATCGACGAAAATGGATTTTCTCCTAATAGAACTTTAAAAGGGCATCAAAGGCACAAAAGCGAAATTCGACGCCACTTTCCAGGTGCTTAATAGAGTATTCAAATTTACAAGTAAACACCGGCTCCTTTTTGGTATACAAACGGTCTCGCCTACATTGCATCGAATTTCCCGACCAATATTATTAGATTGATATAATATAATATTTATTGAATTGATGAAGATAAAGATGATTAACAATTAACAACAACAATAATAGTAATTGAAAGGAGAATAGAGAGAGAACCAGGGGGCAGCAGATGGATCGAGCTTACGGAGAGAAAACTCCCATCCGTCTTCTACGAAAGGCGACATCGTAAACAGTAACTAGGGTTTCGTTTTTCAAAAGAGAGAAGCTGGCCGACACCCTTTCAAATTTGCTAATTGCTAATGTAACAACCCCTGCATATGGGATTAAATTGCAGGGACTAATGCTTATATGGGCCTTCTTGTTGTCTGACAGAACTAGACCAGACACAGCGCCCAGATTAATACCTGTATCTAAATAAGGATTTTTACACAACTTCCGCACTTTTTAAAACAAACTAGTTGAAAATACATGCAATGCCACGGGTGTGTACGTATTTTTTATATTTTATTAATTTTTTTTGGAAAAACATCAAATTCATTAAACTCATAAATTTTGTAATATACAATATATTAAGTGGATTAGTTACTATGATATTTTCGATTAAAATTGATGTATATATATAATAGGTATGATCAAAATTGGTATATATAACATGTACGATTAAGATTGGTTTCGATTTAAAATTTAAATTTAGATAATTTTAATTTTCATCTTCAATGTAATCTTAACTTTATATTTTAAATTACATCGACTAAAAACGGAAGGATGATAATGTTAAATAAATTTCAAAATAGTTAGGCACAATAAATCACGTGTGTAGAAAATTTAATTTTATTTATTGAAATAATTGAAAATAACTTGATAACGAAACTGACAATCACAGTAATTAAAAAAATGATAATTTTATCCTTGTAGATTCATAACCCTTATTCATTGTCATATATATATATATAAAGCAGAATACATAAGCTTAAAAATTGACACGTGTAGTTATATAACTTTAATGAATGACATTTGAAAAATTATTAACAATGACACACGTCATTCAATATTATTTCATTGTTACCATATAATTGGTTAAATGCCATAAAATTTTAATATGATCACATTTATTATGTTATTTATAGAAATTATAATTTATAAATAGACTATTTGTTAAAAA
>CAODLS011350980.1:0-11657 GCA_948243855.1 Flueggea neowawraea | reverse complement strand
TGGTTTAGAATTAGAATTTTGATATTTGAATAATATACAGAATTAGAATTGAATTAAAATAAAAAAAAATATAGTTAGAATTGATTATTTATTTAATAAAGATTAAATATTTAATTATTTAAAATAAAATTAAAATATTTTCTAATATTATTATTTTAAAAAATAAAATTGTAAAATGAAAATATTATAATGATATATTTATTATATAAAAAAATATATGTTCACATCACAAAATTACATTATTTAAAAATACAAATAGAACATCTTATAAATAAAACATAATAGTGCAAAAATGCTTACGAATATAACAAATAAGTTCTTAAAGCTACATACATTATCATATTCAACACTTTTTGATTTGCATCAATATTCAGTCTTTTCTCATATGAGATGGAAGAGCCATGAATCCTTCAAATTTTCTTCCATCACTTATGAGCGCATCATAAGCCTATAGTAGTTTTGCTCAAGGTTAGGAATCTCTAAAAGCTCAGTATATACTTTTGCAACACTTACATCATGAGAACCTTCTGCATAAACCTTAACTAAAGTATCAGCCATTTTTTTAACTGCATCTGCAAGTATATTGGTAGGACGACTTCTTTTTCTTCTTGAATGTGAACCTTCACTTGTTGTAAATGACATATTGTTACTAAGGCGTTCTACATTGTTTGTACCATCTGTAGTTGGTTTGGTCATTTGCAGCTTCCACACCCCGTCTTAGAACCTTGATTTGTAGCTTGATCTTGTCTAAATGTCATTGCCAAATGCTCCCAATTATCAACAACTTTTCCCCTAGAGTGTGCAACTTCAGGATGAGCCTATAGAATTTGCATAGAAAATAAATCATAAGTGATCCATTTGTAAAAGTAAATATAAAAAGATGATGTTTTACATACCTTAACATAGTTTGACCACACATCTCCACTATCAACTTGCACCACATTATGATCCCAATCCCATCCAAATCCATTTGTACCAAGCATAGCACTTACAACCGAATAATGTTTATCCCATGTTTTCAAATGATAAATGACAGTCTTTAGTAATAGTAATATTACATTGCTCTTTCAAAGCATTAATAGCAGTAGTATATGCTGGTGCCTTCCATCCATTAGGTGGATGGTTCCTAAATTATGTTGATCAAGCAAAACACTGATGAGAACACAATCCATATCCAGAGTCCATTTTAGATAAGTTTTGGTTTTCTCCTTATTCTTCCCACTCCTTTCAATTGAAGTGCAATACTAACATTATAAAATAAAAAAAAAAAAAAAGCAAAACAATATAATAATAAGTAATCTATATACCAAATGAATTGATTTAAATAAGCACAACAAAATCATTGAACATTAATTTCAATATCTATCAATTGCATATTATATTTTATATGTATCCAAAAAGTCAATACGCTACTGAATAAAAAAATCTTTTGTTGCTGACCACAAAGTTTTTGCACTAAGTTATCTCTTTCATATTCTATTAGAATCACGTCTAGCTTGATAATCATCAAACATTGAGATTGCTAAGTTATCTCTAAAAGCTGTCCATTTATTGTTAACTTGGACATAATGTGTCATCCTTTCAGTTTGCCCATCATCTCTCTCATTTGGATGACTAGAAAAGTCTGCATCAACCTCATTAAGCAATTCATCATCTTTCTCTCTTTGCTTGTCTCTTATGTAGTTATGCAACACACAACATGCATTAATAATACAAACTTGTTTTTTTTTAAATAATGATGTTATACACATTTTTAAATCAAACTATTTGGACTCAAAAAAATTAATGTTCCCTATACCTGAGTTTTTGTATCAAACTAAGAAAGGGTTCGCAATATGGCCCATCATTTCTTTAACAAGCCAAATGTTCTTTCAATAACATTTCTTGCTGAAGAATGACGAAGATTAAATAACTCCTTATAATTTGTTGGATTATTACCACTCGATATCCATTCATTAAGATGGTAACGAGTGAAACGAAAAGGAGCGAGGAATCTTGGACCATTAGTGTATCCTGCATCAACTAAATAATAGTTTCCTACAAATAAAAATTATATTAATATTTCGAATATGAATCCTATTAAGAAGCATATTAATATATGGTATAAAAAATAAAATATAAATGGATATTTAGATACCATGTGGTATAACAAATGGATCTCTCATTGTCATGGCATCACGTAATACTCTAGAATCTGAAGATGAACCTTCCCACCTGGGTAAAACATAAACAAACTTCATGTTGCGATCACAATCTAATACATTTGTAGTTATTTATTGTTTCCTATTTTGATATTTGCCCTGGTCTCGAAATGGAACTGTAAGTAGGAAATGAGTTCCATCCAAGGCTCCAACACAATCCTATTAATTGTATCAAACTAACAGTCTTAGAATTTAAAAAACAAAAAGCATATTTTAACACCTATATAAACTAATTTTATTACCCTGCAATACTCGCCTTAAACCACTGCCACCTATCATCCTGTATATGCTCGATTGAAAGGTCTGGTAACTTGATATAATCTTTTGTCAAGTTAAGAATTACCTTTAAAACCTGAGCAAATCGTCTACTACTAGTTTCTAGGGATTGAATGTAAGTGTCCTTGATAACTCTAAATTTATGACCATGACCTAATATAAGTAGGAACATAGCAACAAATTCTTCCACAATCACATGATAAATGTCACATAATCCTTATTTTTCACGCAATATAGAACAAAGATCAACAAATGCTCTTTTAGTAAGGCGTAGTAAATCATAGCAATTCTCATCGTCAACTTCATATAAAAGTTTCAAAATATTTTTCCTAAACAACATATTTGCTGATAATTTAGAATCCTCTTTAAGCTCCTTTGGTAGATATCTCTCAATATACCAAGTAACTATGGCCATCACAGTAATAGCAATGCTTTCCTTTTTTTTTTTTGCTTGTTTCACATTGTCATAATTTTCCAAGCACCTCTTTGACATCTAAACAAATAAAACATTAATTAGAGCTCAGAAGCAATAAAAAGCCTAAATTAACTCATTTCTAGACAAGGCACTTAAGACACACAAATGATACTTAAAAAATTCATCAAATAAGATGCATTCAAGAGAAACCTAAAGTTAACATGTTAACAGAATATTCTAACAAATCAATCACTTTATTAACTTCACTAGAAATCCAGTAATACAAGCATTAAACTTATAATTTCTTATTTAACTACTATGCACCATATTTCGAAACAGGCACCTGTATGACCAGAACTGCCCCATGTGTTTTATGAGCGTAAAAGCATCCTCAAATATTACCCAAAATACGATCAAACTATGCACTCACAATCTAACTAGTTTAGTCTTGCTAAGCACCAAATTCTCCTAAGATCTACAACATTTAGATTCACTCAATTGTCATTGTAAAACAAACATAACATAATCTAAAGATTATTTACAACCTAATAAGACTTTATCAATCCCTATACAAAATACAATCAATAAAGAAACATTTGCAAGTTCTCCTGTAAAAAGAACACACTCAAACAACTACAAACACCAAATTCTAACACAAAATCAATGAAATGAGTTGAATTTAACTAAACCCAACAATCATCTCCAAAAACACACTTCAAGTAAAACATTTGAAATCCTTTAAGCTAATGATTCAAACTCCACCCCATTCTGATACAATATATATAGTGTAAACAGATAAGCTATATAACAACAACGTAAAGATCAAAGTCACTAAAACAACAATCGAATGTGAAATGATTGTGAAAATGAAAAACCCATTTAAGAAAAAAGGTGTCCTTTCTTCACCTGTGAAGTGTTTCTGGGACAACTCTGTTGTATGATTTTCCCAACAAAGTGAAGGAAAGTAGAGAGTGTGTGAGCGATAAAAAGAGAAATAGAGCATAAAATAGAGAAACAATACTAGTGATAGAGTAGGTTTTCACGCAATTCTCCATGAAGAGAGAAAATCTAGTAAGAATGGAAGCAAATGCGTAATTCACGATGATGAAAGAAGCCAGCTGTGATACGTAATTCACCACAACAAATGCCAAAAGAAGATGGATCGAAAGAGAGAGAAATGAACCTGGAACTTGAAGGAAGCTGTCAACTTGGAACTTGAAGGAGAGAGGAACCTAGAATTTGAAGGAAGTCGTGGACTTTGAAATGTTTTGACAACCAAGAATTAGGAATTCTTGAGGTCTAGGTTAAAGAATTGAGATAAACGTGTTTTCAATTCTATGGAATTGGGTGTGAAATTACAACTCTAATTCTTTTGTGCCACCCAAACTAGATAATTGGAATTAATAGGGCCCAATTCTACAATTCTATAATTCTAGCCCCAATTTCGTGAAATCCAAACAGGGCCTAAGTGATAATACCACCTTTTATGGTTAAAGATGATTTTGAATTAGTATGAGTAAGATTAAAAAAGAAAAATAAAAGTAGGTAAATCAACAATCTTGTTTTTCATATAAAAAGTCATTCTTAAAATGTCTTTTAAAATGCACATCTTATACTATATTCAAACATTTGAACTACATGATAAATCAAAAAATTGATATCTAATAAAAAAAATTATATTGTTTCTTAGTTTTTTTTTTCAAAAATATCATTTTTAGACTTGTCAACATCTATATACACAAATGTACATCTCTGTGCACCAATGTACACCCGTTGTACATCTTTTGAAAATTAGATTTGATTTCATTTTTTAAACTCAATTTCTTACTAAAAGTCATTTTCTGGCGATATATCTGAATTTCTCATGAATTTCCAAAAAAAGGCATTTTCAATATTAGTGTTAACTGTGGTTTGCATTTTTTTTATTTGATTTTAAGGGGTGACATTTTTTAGAATTGACATATTAATTTTGTTATAAAAGTGTAATTCTCCCAAAATTTCAACATAAATTTAGTACTAAATATGTCCATTTAGAGAGTGTTCTCCATTTTTTCTTTGGGAGAAACTTAGGAAGACAACACCGCACTTTAGTGAATTTGTTAAATTGCGAGAGCGTGCCAAGAAATTATAGTGTTCCTAAACTGAAATGAAATTTGTTGGAACTAAGATTGCACTCAAAAATCTTAACTTCTATCAAATAATTGAGGATGATTCAAAGAAACGAAAATCACCACTTGTGTTATTTTGCTTTTTTAAAGACAATAGCAAAAACACAATGATGAAATGAGATTTTTATTAAAAATAAAGGTTGGGTATAAAATGTTAAAAGAAAATATAATAGAGAACAAAATAGGACTAAAGTTTGAAGAATAAAAAGATAATTTAACTCATAAGTGGTGTTGTATTATGTTGTGTTGTGTTGAGATGAGAGAGTCACTTCTTGCTTGTATCCTTGTCCTATTTATATTGTTTTTCTTGTCACTTAGTAGTCAAGAATCCCATCTTGATTCCATCAATTGCTCCTACAAATCATTCTTCTTCCTTGGCAAAATTTTGACTTTCCTTTTTTATAGAATTTTCTTGGAGACCAAAATTTACATCTCATTGGTTTGCTATCATATTTGTAGATTTTTGCTTGACGGACAAATCCTCTAATCAACTTCAAGAAACATTTTTGGTGGCCAAATATAAATTGAACTAGAGAGGCCTACCACTTGAGAATTTTCTACAATTTTTCTGAATTTTAAGCTAACTGTCCCTCAAAGAATTAAGAACCCTCTTGAAAAATCTTTATTGTAGTGGCCATGTATGAACTGAACCAAATAGGCCTACTATATTTTAAAGGTTACTCTTCCTCAATCTGTCACAGAAACATTTATTTTATCCACCCCATTTTGAACCAAATCCAAAACCAAAACCAAACCCAATTTTAAGTTTCAAACCCAAAGAAAACCAAGTCACCACTCACTTGACCAAACCAACCCATTACTACAGACTAAACCGGCAACCAAACCCAAACCAAGCCAAACCTTTTAACCAAACTAGCCTTTAAACAAAAACCACACCGTCCTTTCTTCCATTCAATTTGAAACAGAATGCTCACCTGCCCTGTGCTCTTATGTTGTCGGTATCAACACCAAGCGCAGCCTTCACCGCCCACTGTGTCGCTTTTCTCAAACACGAACCATCGCCACCTGCCGCATCACACCGTGGGAACTTCTTCCTCACTGCCAAAGAGTGAATTTTCCATCGTTCACCTAGCTTCAGTTTGCTTCGTCTCGCAGCACAAGGTGGAGGAGAAGTCGTCTGCCAACACCAGCAGCCTCCTCCATCGGTTTGTTGTTCGTTGCTTTGTTGTTCGCTAGATAGGATTGGTCCTTTAGGTAATTTTTTGATTTGAACCTCCAATTGCAGTTTCAAAATTGAATATGAGTATGTTGCCTTTCTTTGAAAACAAATTGCCTAATATTTCCATAATAAGGCCTGAAGCATGCATTCGGTCTCGATTACGAGTCTGAACAGGACTGTTGTTGAATTTCCTTGTTGTTGAATGGGCAAACTTGGGTTCGTTACTTTGTTGAATTGATGTTTGTTTGATTGTTGAATTTTGGAACCGAATGGACAAGCCAAAAATAAGAGGAGATGATGTCGAAATTTCTGTAAATTTTTTCCTCTTGTCTATTTCGTGAGAAATTTGGCGAAAAATCTGGTTCTTGACTCCATTTTTTGTGTCTTGTAGTTCAAGAATGGCAGGATCAAAGCTTTGATTCTACAAAAATCACAGAGATCTTTAACAGGCTCGACAACCAAAAAACTCAATGAAAACCATGTAACCAGTTTCCTCAACTCATTCTCCATGTTCGTTGTGCCCGAATCTTGAATTTGTTGTTGTCATATTTTTCAAACAAGGGGGAGAACCGAAACAAGGGAACTGCTGACAATTTTATTTCATTACTGCCATGAAATCATGTTCAAAGAATAAATCTTGTGAACAAATCCACAAGACAAAAATTCTTAGGCAGTTGCATTGCTTTCATTCTCTAATCTTGGTTTCCCTTGTTCCCTTTTGAAACTCTCAGTGGCTACAAAGCCTACTAAGCAAAACCTAGGGTCCTAACATGTGTTCTTTTTTTCTTTACAGATGAAGAATTATGGAAGAACAAGAAAAAATTCACAATCCCCTTGGCTGATCTCAGAGTTTGTTGCAAAAAGACTGAAAGCCATTTTAGGCTCTAATAACTCAAAATCCCAGACTTGAAGGATTCCAAAGAGGAAGACAAAGACTCCTTATAGAGACATGAATCTTCAATTTAGTGTATGAGAATTTGATTTTCAATCTTGTAAGCCTTGTCCCATGTACACAAATTGTATGACAATGTACTTTTCTGAAATAAATGAGAAATGGCCTTAGGCCAATTTTCAATTGCTTCTCTCTTGTCTCATTTTTTTTACTGTTGGATTTGTGAAATGATCAAGGAAATCAATTTCACTGGTTCCTAAGCACAATTGAATTTTATCTCTTTTTTTTTTCTTGCGGCCAATAAGGCCTGCAAGCAAACTCAACAAGTGGAAAAACTTCTTATTGGCTCCAGGCTCTCTTCACCAAATTGCAGTGGCCATGAAAGCCTACTGCATTCATCATTTTTTTCTATTTTTCTTTTGTTTTTTTTGTTCTCAAGATTTATTCGAAGTTTTACCTAAGTTTCTATCATTTTCCAGAAAATAGGATAGCACCCTTTTACCTCCACAGTAAGTTAACCCGGATCTATCACAAGTGGCGCTTCCAACGACCTCAAATTTGGCCAACCTTAATGAAGAAAAATATTGATACCCTTTATAGGGTCATCGCTAGTGAAAGGTAAGGTGGAATTCTTTCTCCCTAGGGAACCCATTTTTTTACTAATCCTGCAAAAATAAGACACAAAACCCAAACACAGGTAAGCCTTAATCAATGAAATAAGAGAAGACATTACCTTGTCTAGAGGTTCCTCAAAGAAAATCTTATCTATTTTTTGTGGAGGCCCGACATTAGATTTCTCTAGAGAACGGTCTCCTGATGGGTGGTGATTGCGTTTCTTGTGGCGACTCCTCTAAAGATTATTCCTTTGGTGGGGACTGTTTTTCTAGAGGCAATTCCCCTGGGGCAGCTCTTTTGGTGGTAGATCCTTCGCTGGTGATGGCTCCTTTGGGGGTTGTTCTTCTTGTGGTGATTCTTTTAGAAGTTGTTCCCTTGAGGACCGCTCCTCTAATGGATATTCCCCTGGAGGTGACTCCTTTATTGGAGGTTGCTCTATTTTTTTGCACCGATAGTTTTGGGGTCTCTTTTTGATTTCATCATTGTTCAGTGTCCCACCGAGCATGCCATTTAATTGTTCTCCATTTTTCTTTGGTATAAACTTGGGAAGACAACGCCACCCTTTGGTGAGTTTGTGAAATTGCGCGAGCGTACCAAGGAATTATAGTTTTCGTAAAGTAAAATGAAATTTGTTGGAACTAAGATTACACAAAAAAAATCTTAACTTCTACCAAACAATTGAAGATGATTCAAAGGGACGAAAATCACCACTTGCATTCTTTTTCTTCTTTAAAGACAATAGCAAAAATACAATGATGAAATGAGATTTTTATTGTAAATAAAGGTTGAGTACAATATATTGAAAGAAAATATAATAGAGAACAAAAGATGACTAAAGTTTGAAGAACAAAAGTATAATTTAACCCATAAAGGGTGTTGTGTTGTGTTCAGAGGTCTTACTTGTATCAATGTCTTATTTATGTTGTTTTTCTTGTCACTTGACAACCAAAAATCCTATCTTGATTCCACCAATTGCTCCTACAAATCATTCTTCTTTGCAAAATTTTGACTTTCCTTTTTTATAGAATTTTCTTGGAGGCCAAATTTTACATTCCATTGGTTTGCTGCCATATTTGTAGATTTTTGCTTGATGGACAAGTCCTCTAATTAACTTTCAGATTTGTTGTAATTATTTTCTTATTTAGTATTGATTTCATTCTCTCCATAATTTGTTCAAAATATAGTGTAAACAGAGAGTTATAAAAAATTTTAGTTAAGTAAATTAGGTTTTTTTTAGTATTACAGTTGACTTATCTTTTGATTTTACACGATTAGAGTAAATTGTTGTGGAAAATTATTTGATTTAATAATCTATAACTAACTATTTACGAATAACAAATTACCATAAAGTTCGAAAAACCAATGGAAAAATATCACAAATTGCTTCATGATGACACGAAAAGCATTTGCTATAATGAAGAAAAAAAGTGCTATAGATTAAGATGACCAACGCTATATATTTAGTCAAAAGTCATATATACTCAAAGCTTAATCTATTAAGGCACTACTAGATATTAGTGGAACAACTTGTCATCCATTGACGGAGAGGCAATGTATTAAGTTAACAAAAATGGCCTATCTAGTGATTTCTTTATTACGTCTTTGTACTTAAAGAACCTTTGGGTGGAATATCCTTGAATCTATTGGATATTGTCATTCAAAGAGTTTATATATAATTGTAAAATTATTTGATGAAGTTTGTGTTATTTGAGATGGGTATCTTTCAAACAGGCTATAGATGGAGGATTTTTGAAGGGAAAAAGAGAAAAATAAGTGGGGGTGGCGTCTGTAATGATGATTATTGTTGACTTCCACAAATGAGCAAGGCAGGGAGGAAGAGCCCCAATTAATCATGCTAAAATATTTTTTTAAGTGGATTCCACTACATTTATTGTTTGACAAGAACAATGTATAATATATTTTTAAAATATAATTTTAATATATTCTTTTAAATTGTATTACATTCTATATATTTTTATTATTTAAAAATATGTTATTGTCTTTATTTCGTTGTACACTTGTGTAGTCAATCTAATTAAATTAACAATGTGTGTATAAATTCAACTTAATTGATTCAATATTTAAGAGTGTGTAAAGATTTCTTCTCAAAATATATTATCCACTATATGTATCTATTAGATTTTACACTTTTCAAACAAAACGGTTGAATTCATCAACTAAAAAGAAAGAAATTTGATGAGTAGTAGAACAAATACGCATGTAGTTCCAATTTCATACGACGTCAAGTAAATCTATTGAGTCCTATGCCAATAAATCTGCACAAAAACCATCAACGTAATTTAAAGTTTAATTTTCAGGGCATTCATGCATATCGACCAAATTTATTTGCAACCTTTTGTTCAAGGAATTGTTGAGAACTGTTAATACAAACTACACTACTGTAATATGTTTCATATGAGTGTTTGCTAATGTAAGCTAAAGACAATAATTTCTTTCTCAAGTAATATTTACGTCTTCTGTTAATTAGAATTTTTTTGACTAATTTTCTTAATGCTTACTAAACATAAAAAAAATAGGATTTTTTTTAAAATCTTAATTGAGTTAATTTTAATGCTCTAAACCGATGCCATACCTTTTAGTCAATTTTTAATATAGTCATGAAATTTTAATTTTTTTAGTCACTTTAATTTTGTGTACCAATTAGTTATTAATGTTGGATATAAATTTATTAACATTGTTCACATCAATATTTTATATTTACATATACATTTTACACAAATTAGTTAAATAAATTCATAAATCACACCATTTATGTGTAATTCTAATGTTGATGTTGTTAAGAATTAATTTACTGCGTCAATGTCTTGTTGATAATATTAGGATATTAGAGTTATCTCGAGTTTTGGTATATTTAAACTCAACTTTTAAAAGAAATATAAATTTGGTTGAGCTCGTCTCATTTACTAAAAGAGCAAAGTTAAGTTAAAATTAATTTCGTGAATCTTGATGTCGCATAAAATTTTTTAGCTAATGAAAAATTTAAAGAATATTAAATTATTAGGTACATTCACTAATTTAAGAAATAAATATTTTTTAAATAATAATTCTATTTTCGTTAAATAGAAAATACTGATTAGTTTTGTTAATGGAAACATAAAAAAGGGGGATTTTTGTTAAAATCTTAATTTAGTTAACCTCTAAACCGACGCCGTTTGGCACTGCTTACTGGGCACCTCGCACAACCAAAACGATTCCAATCCCGCGGTTCCCGCATCCAGAAAATGTTCCGGTCAGCTACTGCCCGAAGGCATTACAACCATCATTAAACCAACAAGTGTCCCTTTTCAGTGGCTGGGAATTCTGGGGCAGCAAATCTCGGTCAGCGTCATAAATATCTGGCCTCCCAGTTGCGTAGATATTTTCTCTTCGTTATTTCCACAGTCCGAAACCGAAAACCCACCCAGATTTGAACCGTTATCTGGCCAATCAGATAGCAGGTATAGATACAGAATCGGGTTGAGATCTCGGGTCGATACCCACGTGGCTCAATGTGGCGCGAGGAATATATATGCTCTCGATCATTGAGGATCATGATGATCTTGGTGTGGGGCCCACGTTGTTTATGCATGTGATGGTATGGATGGATCATGGATGCATGTATGCGGGTTCTTGCTTCATACGTGGCTTATTGTGATTGGGTGAAGGAAATAATAGTTGACTCCAAGGACCCGTGGGAGAATTGTCTGGTTTTTTATTCTTTCCTCTTGAGGACCATTATGCCCTTTTTGGTGCTTTCTTTTTTGTGGTGTTTTTAAATTATTTTTCATTTTTGTCAATTTCTCTTAGTGCAGTTAATATTTTTCTTCAATTAAACATCAATAACATTTTCTGGTAAAAAAAACTTTAATAAAATTAAAAACTAGTATTATAAACGGACAATATACAACAG
>CAODLS011350934.1:0-12060 GCA_948243855.1 Flueggea neowawraea | reverse complement strand
CAATCCTTCCATTCTCGTCTCGACCCAATCTTCCAGCTATCGGATAAAATGCAACGATGACTTTGCTTAGAGCATCTTTAAGGATTTTGGTGTCAAAAAAATTGGAAGAACCATCTGGTTTGTAAAGGTAAACTGAAGGATATAAATTTGCTTTTCCATGAAACAAGTCTAAATTGGGGAGCCAATGACGCTCCTTAGGCGTTTCTTGGCTGGGGCATATAATACTACTCTCCTTCACATTGATCTTCATGGTTTCTAAGTGTTGAACTTTCTTATCAAAAAATAAAGTGTTATTTTCTTATTGAAAAATAAAGTGTTGTATTTTGAGAACATTTGCCTCTTCTATTTATAGAAATTTTGAGAACATTTACTTTCTTATATATATGAGAATATAATTAATTGAAAATCAAAACAAAAGCAAACAAAATAGAAGAACTGAGCCAAGGCTGTAACTGAGCCACGAGAACACTTGAAGATGACCCTTATCTTCTAACAGAAAGGTTTTCTTATTATTGGCAAAAAAAAAAAGAAAGGTTTTCTTATTATCAGTCAAAAAAAAAGAGAGAGAGAGAGAAAGGTTTTCTTATTTATGAAATAAATGAGAAGAAGTCAACTCACAGTTGTGCTGCTATGTATCAGCGGTGGTTTTGAATTAGTTATAATCTAAAAATTAGCTTGAAACAAATAGAAAAAAGTATATAATCTGAAATTGATTTATATGAAAATTAAAGAAAATCAAATAAATCTAGGAAAAAAAAACAAAAGGATAAAACCAACAACAACAATATTTAAAATTACAACCAAGAGACTATTCAACTGTTCTTTCATAATCGACTCAAATGTCATCAAGAATAAAATTGTCCCGTATTATTTAGGTATGAATGCTCTCTTGGGTTCAAATTCAAGTTGCAATCCTACGCTCATATTAAACTTAATTATGATAGTATATCAGAGTCATTCTAGTGCAATATCGACCTCTTTAGTCAACCCGTTCGGACTTTTAAATCTGCTTTCACTTGACAAGCTTAATTATGTTTCATCCATTTGGATTTTCAAAATCTATGGTATATCTATTGAGTTAATTATACAAGTTCTCATAATTAAAATACTGAATTTAAGAAATAGCACCACATGTTTTAAAATTTTACAAATGTAAATATGCTCTTTTTTTTTTCCCCAAATGCCATGATTTTAAAATTGAATTTCAGAAATGCCATATTCAATCAGAAAAAAACCCAATTTCTCTCTTCATTTTCTCACCTTTCTATCTCTCTCTTCATTTTCTCTCTCCTCTTGTCCTCACTCACATCTTTATTCTCTCTCCTCCTTTCACACCCTTAGTTCTTTTTTCTCATGAAACACTGTCGTTCTCTCTCCTCATCTCCTCTGCTCGTCTCTTACACTCCCGGTTCTCTCTCCTCTCCTCCAGTCCCTACAGTCGTTCTCTCTCTGCATCTTGCGAATCTGGAAAAACCCTAGGTCTTCATTGCTTCTCTCTCGTTGTCCGTTCTTCTCCTCACAACACTATTGTTTTCCTCTACCGTCTCTCATCTCACCATCGCAACGTGACCAGATCTAGAAATAGACAGAGTCCACTTGAACGTCGACGCACAAAGAGAGAGAGAGAGATCATGTTTTGCCTCTCGCTCATCGCTCAAAAAGACCTTGGAACGCCGCTCTCCGTCGTTGGCCTTCGATCTTTGCGACTTGCCTTCGTGGAGGAAGAAGAAGTCAGATCTGGTTGGCGACTAAGTTTTTCAGATGGAATGGTGGTAGCAGAAACCCTAGCTGAAGTTTTTCTGTTTTGTTGTAAAATTACTGGGTTAGTCCTTAGAATTTTATAAAATTATCTCAATTGTTGCGTACACGTGAATTTGATGTTGCAAACACATTTGTAGACCTTTGAAAACTTCTGTACACCTTCGTAGACCTTTGGACACTTCTTTACACCCTATTAAATAAATTAAAATTTGCTAATATCGTGTACTCTGACGAAAAATTGTGTATACCTATATACATCAATCCATTCCAAAAAATGGCCTACATCCGTTAAGAAAACCGTGAACTATAGCTACAAAAGCTACAAACATTCTTTTGAAAACGGGTTGTGCATCCAAGTCTTGTCTGTCCTGATAAGCAAACTTAACAATAGTCCCAGGGTCCAGTCTTTTCAAGACTTTTGCATATCCATGTAACTTCGCAAATGATTCAGTATGAGTTCCTTCGTCATGTAATCGAGCTCTTTTAGCTTTGCAGATAGTTCCTTGCTTGCATTCCACACTAAATTTCCTCCTTAAATGGTCTTCCGCAGACCTATAACTCAAATTAGGATCGACCCTCAGTTATTCTTGCATGTGTTTTGCTATCCATTTGGGAGTGAAAATAGTTTTTTTTCTGGATCTCTAATGCATGGGTGATTTTGTGGTGTTTTCTTCACCATGAAATTCCGCTTGTCTGGTAGAAGACTAGCATGAAGCCTCTACTTGCATTCTAGATTGCCACAAATAATTGTTAATCTCACTTTCTCATTTTTTATTTTGGCAATGTCATAGCCACCTAACACATAGTAATCAAACAAAACCTCTCTGATTTGCTTAACATCCTTAAACAACTGTCCATACTCAAACTCAAAATCCTGATCAACCGGTCCATTAAACAACTTACCTCTGATTTCCTTCATTGGATCAACACTATTATTCTCTTCCTCCTCAATATCATCACACAGTTCATCTTCAAAACTATTGTTCGGGTAATCTGACAAAAGTTCGTCTCTAATACTGTCATCACTTCTATGCTCTGACTCATTTTCAATGACATTCTCTGACTCATTTTCAGTTACTGACAAATCGTCCTCAACAATTACATCAAAATGTTCATCATCAAAATGACCATACTTCTCATCAGACACAATAAAATCATCATTCACAATTTTTTTATTTTTTCTAAAATTGTACCTACTACTCTTTTTGCCCTTTTCAATCCTTTTCTCTGCACCCTTCTTTCTCTTTCTTTCTGATTGAGTTCCAATTTGTGGTTCAGGTTCACGTTCATTTTGTTGTTCAAGTTCGGCTTTTGTTTGTCCTTCAGGTTATGCTTCAGGTTGGTGATGATGTATTTAAGTTTCTGCTTTAGCATCTATACTAGACAATGGAAATTGTCCTCTATCATGTTGTATCTCAATCTCATTCGCATCATCAACATCAGTTCCTTTGTCAACATCAACCACTACCATTGGAGGCAACACAGTTGTGGGACATCTTACCATTTCAACATAAATAGGTATAATCAGCTCTAAACTAAATCTTTCAAGCATGCTCAATATGTCTTTGACATTCTCAATGAAGTAACCCTTCTTATCTTGAAATGACAGAACCCCTAGCAGCCTCGATGCCAAAGCTTCCATTGCATCTTCGAACAAATCCATGAAACTGTAGAAGTCTTCATCGACATTGTCTAAAGAAACTTCTATTGATTTGTGTATTAATCTGATTGTGTGGATGGTATAATGATTCTTGCAAAACCCACCATCCATTAGTCAATCGGATTATAACAAACACATACACAATCGGCTTCAAAACCCATTACACATACAAAAAGGATCAGATCAAATAAAATCATCACAAGTTTGATTATTAAATTCATCACACAAAAGCCGATTTTCCTCACACAAATAAAATCAACTGAACCCATTACACATTCGACTTCAAAACCTTAACTCCAAGCCCGAACCCATTAAACATTCGGCTTCAAAATCCTATGTGAAAACCCGACCCATTACCCATTTTTGCCACTTACCCAGAAGCATCCATCACTGACCGTCGCGATCACAGTCAGATTGAAACCACCCTGCTATTTTAGTGACAACAAATAGCGAGTGAATCGAAATGGAGAGTCACGCAGAGAGAGTGAAGACAGATTCATGGGCAAAGTAAAATCAAGAGAGACCAAATCCCCTTCGGAGTGAATCGCCAAACTGAAGTCAGGGCTGGTCACAGAAAGTGAACACCTAGACAGAGAGATTTCCGGGAAATAGAGAGGGAGGGGGAGTTACAGAAAAAAGATAGGGAGGGAGGGAGAGTTACGGGAAAGAGAGATGGATGAGAAAGGTAAAGTGAAGAGAGAGGGAAAGAGTGCTTTTGGTCTTTGAATTTTACCGAATGATGTGGTATGGGCATTTTAGACATTTAACGTGTCCCGTTAAACTTAACTGACGGAATAGAGGGTCATGGATCGAAATGGATAATTTTGAAAACTGAGGGACCGCATGAGAGATATGACCAAATCTCAGGGACCACGGTGGATTAGATCCTAAAAATAAAATTGGCCCACATTGGTTAGGTATGAATGCTCCCTTGGGTTTAAATTCAAGTGACAATCCTCTTTTCTCTTGAGTTTAAATTCAAGTGACAATTCTTCTCCCATATGGTAGTTTTAAGGGTGAGTTACTTTCAAATTAAGAAACGTAAAAATCATATTTACCCAAATAGAAATCAGTAGGGTGGACAAACGAGAGATGAGCGCTTAGGAGGTAAGGGTGGTCGGAGTGAGATTTGGGAGACGAAGAAATGAGAGTTTGAAAGGCAAAAATGTTTCTAAAAATGAGTTAATTGGAAGCATTTTGAGTTTTAAGCTGATAATTAACGAGAAAATCGAATGTTTTCTTGCTATTTTTTTTGTAACATATTCTTATGCGTGACTACCTCATTCCTCAATAATGTAGCCTCTACACTAAAAAACAAATACCTTGAATGTGGGATTGGTCTTTACATGTCTAATCCACTATTTTGCGATTTAGCTAATAAAATGATCATTTCATCGGTGAAAAAACAATATGAATCCAGTTGTTTAGAAGTTGGACTTTTAACGTTTTAAGTTTTAACAAATAAATTAAGTTGATTGATTTTGTTATGTGCGCAATTATTTAAGATCAATGGCTGATTGAGGTCCTCCTTCATATTGATCTTCATGGTTTCTATATATTGTGTTTATGGAACTTTTGGCTCCTTTTTCTATTCTGTTTTTTTTTGAACTCAAATAAGTACTTCATTATTGTAAATCTTTCAAACATAAAGCCTTTAGGTCTTGTTTGGATGGCTGACATCATAGTTTATTAATATAGAATATGGTATAGTACTGTATAGTATGGTATTGTAATTACTATTTACTGTGTTTAGAAAGATAGTATAGTATAATATATTTAAATAGCTATTTTTGTTTGGTTTGGTGGTATGATATGGCTGCAAAACTAATAAAATAACTAAAATACCCTCTTTTGGTGTATATTATAGTGTTGTATGGTATCCTATTAGGGGTATTTTCATGATTTACAAAATCCGTTAAAATTCATGGTTTTTAAACCATAGAAAACCATACCAAAACAAACAAGAATTTAACCATACCATACCTTATGAAACCATACACTACCATCAACCAAACAAGACCTTAGGCACAATGGATTGTATAACAACCAATCTAAAGGCCAGACAGGGTTACAAGCTTGCTTGGCTAAGTAATCTGCAACAACATTGGCAGATTGATGAACACAACATAAATTCACATTAGAAAGGTCATGAAAAAGCTTCCTAATGTCTAATACAACAACATAATCTCCCAAGGGCATAAACTCACAGTAGTAACAACCTAAGGAATCAACAAAGCATCAAAATAGATGACAATGTGATGATAAGAATCAAACTGAGATGCAAGCTACACAACCAGTATAAGTTCATAAGCTTCAGCCACCATATGAGAGTTACAATATACTTTCAACAATGCTTCATCTAAAATCTTACCATTATGATCACGAACCACCGCCAAAATACCAGTTGGTTTATCACAAGCCGTCCAAGAGGCATCACAATTAATGGTAAGTGAATTACAAGATGGCTTGTTCCAAACCTGAGGTCGAGAACTAGACTCCAAAGACCTTGAGATGGCAGATGGTGAAGGAGCAATTGTAGTAGCATCAACCTCAGAGATCATAATTTGTGATATTTTAATCGTAGATAACGGTGTTGGTACCACCTGGTTAAAACAAAAGTCATTCCTGGATTTCCAAATCTGCCAGCAAAAATAAACAATTAAAGTGAGTCTCCTAGAAACATCATCCCTTGTTGCACATATCACAAATATCTATCCACCGGCTTTTGAAATTAGTAAATCCATGTGAATCACTCCTGTAAGATAATGGACTGGAAAGCCATATTGCTCTGGAGTGGGCACATCTGAAAAACATATGCTCTAAAGACTCAACTTCCATATAGCAGAGATCATATATAGGAGAGTCAATACATTTAGCCTACCAAAGGTGAACTTTTATGGGAAACCCATCATGTATGCATCTCCACAGCAAATGCTTTAGCTTGGGGGCAACTTCGAGCCTCCATAAAACGTTCCAATTAATGGAATTATTAGAGGAGAAGGAAAAACCTGTACCAGCAAAATCAAACTGAAAAGAGGGAAGAGCGAAGTAACCTGATTTAACAGAATATGAGTCGTTCTTTGTGTGATGCCATATGGTGGAATCCTTTTATCCAATAATAGAGAGAGGTATATTTGCAATGCACCTAGCTTCTTCAACTGTAAAAATATTGGACAAGAGGCTAGTATTCCAAGTTGCTCCATTCTTCGATGTAAGTTTTTTCACCAAACAGTCCGTAGTTCCTACAAGTGGAGGTGAAGAAACTAAAAAATTTGGCATTCCTGGGACCCATATGTCCATCCAAACCATACTAGAATTGGCATCCCTAATGTTTTTTTGAAGGCCTTTTTGAAGCACATTCCTTCCTTTAAGAAGGCTCTGCCAACCCCAAGAACAATTATGCCTGCGATTTGTTGTCATGAAGGTATTGTGAGGGAAAATATTTCTCTTTAATAATTCGAGCCCACAATGAGTTAGGATTGATCAATAACCTCCAAGCTTGTTTGCCAAACAAAGCATCATTTTTCCATTGACATCTCTTCAGTCCCATGCCACCCGCCCTCTTTGGAAGAAAGAAAAAAGACTTCTTAAACCAATTTTTTTTGATGAATCAATGGATTGCCCCCACTAGAATTGTATTAATTTGCTATCCACCTACTCAAAAAGTGTCTTTGGCATGATAAAAGAAGACATTAAATAAGAAGGCACAACACTTACAGATTTGATGAGTATCTCCCGACTCACTTAAGATAAAAATTCCCCCCTCCAGTATTACACTTTTTCCTGCATTCTGCCCTAGATGAATTCTAAAGTCTTGGCTTTCCCTATACCAATAGTAGACCGAGATAAGTTTCGGTATAGGATGCTTCCAAAAATCCAAATGCAGCATAAACCTACCTTCTAGTGCTTTATGGAGTTTGCCTTGAGAAGTAAATGGATGACTTCTCAATGCTAACTTTTTGTCTAGAAAGTAGACAATAATTATCCAAAATCAATTTCCAATTGGTAGCTTCTTGGACTATGGCCTTCCCAAAAAGTAAGGTATCATCAACGAACAATAAGTGTGATAGAGTATGACAGTGAGGAGCCATTTTTAACCCTTTAATATGTCTTATATCAATAGCAGAAGAAATGGCATTACAAAGAGCTTCAGTAAGTAAGATAAATAAGTAAGGGGATAATGGGTCTCCTTGTCGAATCCCTCTTGTATGACTGAGAGCATTATATGGTTGGTCATTGACAATCACTGAATACGAAACTGCAGCGACTAGCTGTCACGACCCGTTGCGAGCTCGTAACCGACATACGAAACAAACTGTCTAAGAGAGTCCGACCCATCTTGTACAAGTCTCAAAGATACAAACATAAAACTACCCAAAATGTTTATAGAAGATTTAATAAACATATTAAACAAAACATTCATTTTAGAATTAGAATGAAATATAATAATATCAAAAGAAATCATTTGTAATAATATTTTAAATAAAATACGGTTTATCAAAAATAGTCAAATACAACCATAACTCACATATACCCGGTATGGAGCATCTAACAAAACTTATAAATCAAGGCCTTAACAAAAGGGCATCACTAACCAAAGACGCCTCACTGGTATCAAACATGCAGAATGATTGCCGAATCCAAAAGTTATAAACCTATGAAATAGAATGAACAGTGGATAGAGAAATAATAGGGGGTCAAACCCAGTGAGGAATAACACTTAGGACCGCATCCTACGTGTCTCACAAAGACTGTTTTAAAAACAGTTCAAAGATACCACATGCAAGTATAAGTGAATATATATATGTATATACACGCTAATACATAGTAGCGTTCAAACAACATTTTCTAAAAACGTTCGTAATCAAAACAAACAACATGCACATATTTGTATCAAATCAATTTCAAATTTAAAACATGGTATCAGAGTCAAAACATATATCCAAATGTATGGGACCAAAACAAAGGTATGCATCTGGCAATAATAACAGAGGGTGTGGACTCTGCCACTATCAATATCAAATCATGTATTGAATCAGAACACATGGATACCGACATCTCTGGTAGCTGAGATTTCTCAATTAATTGGTATACCAAAAGCTACTTTGTCCCTGTAGCATATGTGTCCCATATAAAAACAAAAAAAACAAAACATACTAATATATATAGTATGAAAGGAAAGCATACGAAGCAGAATCAAAATCAAAGAGAATATATATATATATATATAATATACAGATTGTTGATTATTAACACGTAATCAGTTTATCATTAGCTAATCCTTAGATTAGTTCAATTTCAAAAATTGTTCAGCATAACAAAACCATAATAGGAGTTCGAGACACATCCTATGTGTCTGAAACTGCTATTCACTCCCCTGGAAATCCAAATGCAATGGCCAATCAAACCCCACTTGTCGGTGGCTGCTCTCGTGCCAAGAACACGAAGCTGAACCAACGAATATATATCAATAGATATATCAGAGACAAATTGAAATGCAGTACTGTGACAATATCAAATGCATGATATGCAAATACAAACTCTCAAAGATCCCAAAAATCCATGATGAATGATAATCTATCACTCTAGACCCAAAATCCAAAATCTACGTAAAATTACAGTTTGGTCCCCGACTAGTATAAAATTACGTTTTAGTCTCTGGGACTTAGCAAATTGTAAAATAGTCCTTAAAGCAGACTGTGATAGCTAACTAGCCCTCCAAGTAATCAGAATCCCTAAAAGAGTCATCAAACTCTCAAAAATTGCCAATATGCAAAATATCAAAAATTAAACAATTTGGTCCCTCAGAACCATGACTAACTAGAGTTAGCCAAAGTGCTTACTCGAGTTATCCAGCCCATGACTTACTCGAGTTAGACAAAGTGCCAACTCAAGTTATCCACTCTAAGGCTTACTCGAGTTAGCCAAAGTGCTTACTTGAGTAAGTGAAATTCACAGATTTTTCAGAATTTGTCTAACACGATTCAACTGAAAGAATTGACACCAATCACCCACATTGGCTTGAAAAAAACCCCTGAACATGAATCTATGGTCATAATCATCAAAACAACTCGAAACCACCCAAAATCGACCCAAACCGAAATGCTTCAAACTCATATATAACCATCCTCGATTCCTATGAATCTATGTTATCACTAGGTGTTTCTAGACTCTCAATAACAAGATCTAGCAACTCCTAACAAGCACTCTTACATAAGCAACACAAATACGAACCTATGAATAATTGTTCAAAACCCTAATATGAACATTCTTGCAAGAATGATGAAAATGAAGTAAATAAGAGTTTGGAAGCTCTATCTTACCTCAGAGAATGATCAGGACCGAAGGGGAAGCAATGAAAATGACTTCTGGACGAAATGAGAGTGATTTAAGTGAGAAATGAGGAAATGAGACTGAATGGGTCGGGTGAGGTATATATATAGACCCCTGCCCTAACTCGAGTTAAAGGAAGTCTTACTTGAGTTATGCATGGCTAACTCGAGTAGCAACTTTTGATAACTCGAGTTGAGATACCCAAAAAAGCGACCCAAACGTACGACTTACTCGAGGAACCAAATGGGTTACTCGAGTTATACACACCTCATCTTACTCGAGTTATCTCATTAACTAACTCGAGTTATCCGTGAGTCATCTTACTCGAGTAACACATTAATGCTTACTCGAGTAGTCCCACTAAAACCATTTATCACCCACTCAACACTTCTAACAACCAAGATCAAGAACGGAATACTACAGAGAATCCGATCAGAAACCGACGGGGTATTACACTAACACATGAATCCACTTCTTTGCAAAGCCAAACATCCTCAATACACACAACTAGAAAGACCATTCAACTCTATCATACGTCGGTAGAAAATCTAGCTTGATTGTAATAGAGTGGTTGTTCCCTTTTTTTCTGATTCAAAGAATGGAACACCTTATACGCTATCAACACATTATCTTGAATGAGTCAGCCTAGTACAAATGCATTTTGTAGCGGAGAAACAAGTTGAGGCAAGCATTTTTGCAACCTTGTCGTAAGTACCTTAGTAATAACTTTAACTTTGAAATTACATAAGGATATCGGTCTAAACTTTGCAATGTTGTAAAGACAAGAAACCTTCGGAATCAAAGCAATATGTGTCATGTTCCATTCTGGGGGTAGAGAAGCTTGGGAAAAAAATTCCTGCACTGCAAGGATTAGATCATGCCTCACCAAATGCCAATGTTTGTGATATAACCGACTTGAAAACCCATCTGAGACCGATGCTTTATCCCCTCCTAGTGAAAAGACAGCAGCCTTAGTCTCATCAACAATGACTGCTTTACAAAGATCTGAATTAATATCCCCAGTAACCATAAGATGAATTTGAATGTTAGTATCAGGGGCATCTAAAAAAGAAGATTGGAAAAGATCCTTGTAGAAGTCAAGAATATGAGTTTGGAGAGCAGGCTACTCAGTAATCCAATTCCCGGTCTCATCCTTTAACTTTGTAATAAAGTTAAAGGCTCTACGATGCACCGTTGAGAGATGGAAAAATCGGGTATTTCTATCCCCACAAGTCAGCCAATTTATGTGACTCCTTTGGTGCCAAATGTTTTCCTCATTAGACCATTCTTGATCCAATTGAGAGAGCAAGGTTTTTTCGAGCACCTGTTCAGTTGTAGTCATCTTCCTCCCCTGCAAGGCATTAAGCTGTTCTTTGATTATCTTAATTCTCTGTAAGCAATTTCCCCTTCCATGACTAGACCACTTCATCAAATCGTTAGCAGCATCTTTAAGCTTTCTTGAAACATTCACCAAAGTCGTCTCCTCTTTAGGTCTCCAATCTTCTTTTTCTCTTGGTTTGGCTCTCAGCGGGTGTCGTGATGAGTTTCCATCGGCTACCACCGAGCAAAACAACATTCCACGACAGGAAGTTTTAGTCTGTATGGTCACACCCAGTAAGGGTACGTCATTGTCGGTAGCTTTCGACTTCCCTATTATCAGGAAAACAATATATAGATTTGTCATTTAACCCAGTGGGTTGGGTATCTCAAATAATAATTATGGTAGTTTTGAGATTGAAAGACTTGAAGCTATAAGTTAATGATTTTTAGAACCTAAAGTTCACGTTTGGACAACTCTCAATTATTAGCAAATAAAAATATGAATAGCTCGTGGTTAAAAACAAAAAATATATTATTTTATCAGTAACAAAAATAGAAATTTAAGTCGAATAATACTTAAATGACATCTAATTATGAAAAAAAAAAAACTGAAATGACATCTTTAGTACTAAGGATTGGGGCTTCAACCAAATATAAGCATAGCCATAAAAAAATATAAATGGAAGAAAACAGAAAAAAAGAGTTAATGTGGTACATTTATAATGCATGAAAGAGAAATGGAGAAGGATTTGTCGTGGAATGAGTCACGTAGCCATATCCCCACAACCTGTCAACGAAATTGTTCTCTTTTATGTGTCCCTTGTTTTCTCAGGGGGTCATAAAACCATACTTTAGTTTCTCACAAAAATGTTATTCGACATAGGTTGAACATTATGCAGAACTTGTTACGTAGGCACCTTTTTTTTGTGATAAGTAGAGATTCTATTAATAAGTTGTTATGCAGGCACTTTCTAGACTCATTACTC
>CAODLS011350900.1:0-11081 GCA_948243855.1 Flueggea neowawraea | reverse complement strand
TAAGGTTCCCTCTCCACAGGGCCATATGAGACTGATGGCGAATTCCAATTTTCATATCCACTCAGTTCATTTGGCAGATGAACCTGGGTATGAAATCTTTTATGATCTATTCTGGAAGCAGCAGATTGAGGTGTCTCGTATTCATAAAAATGAGTTGCAGTGGATGCAGAAAAGTGTGGCTTTTGTCTCTTTCCATCCTGTAGATATTTCTCTAGTTGTTGTACTTGTTTATTCAGTGTTAACCTAACAAGAAAGTTACAAAGGCTACATAAGAGAAAAAATTTAACAGTTATTAAGATTTTATATCGTAAGATAGGAGTTGAGAGTCTTCTACACAACGCAGTCAGAATGAGATTTTTCTAATTAAACACAACAGATCCCACCAACTCCCGCATTATTATTCCCATGTTATATTTATTTGCATCCAATCAGTTACAACTTTACACGTCAAACAAGGAACAAGAACTAACAAGAGAACAAAATGAGTAAGGCATGCAACCTATCTTGCCGAAGCTTCTCTATTTGCAGTGGACTTAGATTGGCAGCATTATCAAGCAATTCATTAGATACAGCTATTAGCTTGTCCTTCATTTCCTGTAAATGATTAGCAGCCTCTGAGCAAATCCCAAGCTGCATTAAGTTAGAGAAGTCAATAAATCAAGCCAAGGGGTCATTAGCATGGCTCAACAGAACAGAATATGACAGCATACCTTGAGTCCATGGCTGCAACTTGAGCACAACTCAGGTGGCAAATTTGTCCCCTCTGACATTGAAAAGTTATCTTTAGCTCCAGCGGGAGTTATTGGTTGGAACTTGGAAATGGTTGGTTGAGGAGTGCAAGTAGACTGGTAGTGCTCCATTGCTATTTGGTCCACATCAATATTCTGAAAACCAGGTCAATGGATGAGGTAGATTAATTTTCAGAAAAATAGGCATTCTGGACAAAACTTCTTCATTAGTTAGCATTTGAGTCTGGCTCTCTTCCTGTGTGCATAAGCATGTTATTGAGACAACTGTCTTGAAAAAAATCATTTCAACTACTTCATCCAATTGCCACGAACTCTGAGTTCATTAAGTGAATTCTTTAACTAAAAGCTCCAACCAATAGAACTGTCAAAATAGTAATGTTCAGTAGAAGACATGTTCTAGTTTAAATAGGACCATCTATCTAGTATCTACAACTGACTTACCTCCAGAAGATCATCATCGTCGATGTAATCAGCCAAAGCTTCTGCAGAGTCTTTTGTTTGACTAGTATGTGTAGAATGATTACTGAATGAACTAGCAACAGCTTTAGACTGAGCATTGAAACTCCTTGATAGATTCTCAGTTTGCCACCCTTGAGCATTTCCAGATTCTACAGTTCCAGAATTATCAGCTGGAAAAGATTTGCCCATATACCTGACAGTTTGACCACCATTTGAAGCATTTTCCCTAAAGCTTTGATGTGTATAGATATGCTCAGAAGCTTTGATGGGTTTAAAAGAACTTTCTGAGCTATGTCCTTTTCCAACACCATGTAAATCATGACATGCGTTCTTAATTGGACCAGTTTTTCCAGGTCTGATGTAATTCCTAGAAGAAATCTGAAGATTGGAAAGAGCGTGCCATGCCTGCCAAAAGATTTCATGAAAAAAACGTAAGATAAATCTAGGATATCTTTAAATTCCTTCAAAGGCAGCAAAAGACATAATAGCATATTCTTCTAAACATAAAGTAAGAATCCAATCTTAACTCCAATCAGAGCAACAAAAACAATAAAGAGAAAGAGTAGAACAGGCAAACCATTCTCATATGCAAGTAGCCAAATGGTAACCTATTCCAGTATACCAAGTTAAAATTTTATATTGCATAAAAGAACTGCAATTTCAACATTCGCCCTTGGCAGTTTAAAGAACCGTTATCAAGAGGGTAGGGACAACAAATTATCATATATATACACACATAAATAAACAACTTACTAGTAATTACCTTTTCTACTTGGGGACTCTGTAATCTTTGAAAACCTTGAATTTGAGACGTGGTTAACCTTAATGATAAACAAAATATCAGTTGGAGTAATTAAATACCAAAATCAAATGTTAACGCAAATGTTCTCAAAATGACAAGCCAGAAAAGGACAAACATTCTTTGCTATATTTCTAGCTTTGGCACTGACAACTAATAACAGAATATAGTTCATGAGAATTTGCACCTCTAATATTCTGTTAAAATGAAGCACAAGCCTAGAGTTTTTTTAACACTGCCCATAAACAATCATAACTAAGCAAATCACTGAAAATAAAAAAGTATTACTACACAAACAAACCTAGTTGCATTGGTGTATGCACAGTTAAGCAGCTCATCCTAGACACAATATCATATTTAAGAAATTTAAAAAGCTGTGAAAATATCACTGATCACATATGTAAGCAGGTTGAGGCATTTCATCATACAATCAAAGGATAACTAAATATTAGACAAAAACAACATTACCGCATAGCCATTGCTTGATCAATTCGAGGTTTCTGGTTGTCTAAGGAGAAAAGAAAATTTGAGCCCAAGAATTTCTTTTGGGACGAAAAGCTATCAAATGCTTTTACATGTTGGGGCAAATTAACTTTCGGTAAATTCTCATCACTCTTATTGTTGCTTCCACCTGAACTACTAAAACTGCAAATAAACTCAAAAATTTAAAATAAATTATCAAAAACAATGCAAATGAACATTAAAGAAATTCACAATTAAATAATCATTACCTTTGCTTCATGTAACTTTCAATACCCATATGTTAAGCTGACTCAGAAAACGCATGATTTTAATAAGCCTGCTTCAGAAAGGAAAACAAACCTTAAATACCCAGAATGCTTAAGCTAAACATTTTGGATGACAGTTTTTTGTAGATAGCTGAAATATAGACAAGCATTTTAAAATTACAGGATACTGAAAGAAAATGTAGCGAAGAGCAATACCCAAACGATAGATATTACTAGCGTGTCACGTAAGCTCGTAATGAATTGATTAACACAATCAACAACGCCCATGAAATCTTCTCTCACTTCTCAGTCTTCATATGCACTGCAAAGCCAAAAAAAAAACCAATACGACGTCGTATGAAATCATACATTCCTCGCTATGCAACAGAAAACCTAGAGAATAGAACCATTTCATAATCATGGATGATAAAATTGAGTATACGTACATACGGGCGCAGTACAGCTGTAAGCAATTGTTGCGAAAAAACAGAAACAGAGTGACTCGACTCGGCGAGAGAGAGAGAGGAAACAAAGGTCCCAGTAGAGATGGCACTAGTGAGTTTTAGTACTTTGGTTGGGTAATCGACGGTGAGACTGGACAGTGAGAAGAGAGAGAGAGAGAGAGAGAGAGAGAGAGACGGGAGGGAGAAGAGGACAAGAGCGCGCTCTTGTATTGAAAAGACTGAGAATTGGCGGTAACCAAAAAATAAAATATCTAAAATAAGGCATGGGGATAAACTTACAATTAGTCCCTAAACATTAAATAGTTAACGATTTGATCCCCATCCTTTTTTTCCCTTTCCCAGTTTTTCACTTGTACAAATTGATTGTTTTAAAGTATTGTTTTTTTTACTTAATTTTTTAAAATTAATTGTACCAAAATTTTTGTTAATATAAATTTTTTATTACCTAAGTTTTGATGGGATTTGTTGCATTAGTGATGTTATGACCAAACCCTTCTAATTACCTAAACTAGTTTTTAACTATGTCATTAATAAGTCAAACAATAATTTCGTTTATTCTAATTTCTATTGAGGTTGTATTAGCCCCCCTACCATTACCATGCACCTAAGGTGTCAGACCATAACTTTGTTTTTTCTTATTTATATTAGTCTCAGTTGCGAATCCATTGTATTTAGGGGTATCTTCGAGTTCGAGTGAAAACTTTAATTTTTTAAATATAAAAGATATTCTTTTTATCAAATATCCATGTAATGACACCACTTAAAAAACTGGCATGTATAAAATGACACCATATTAGACGATATAATAACACTTCTCCTAAAATTTTGACATTAATTTTAATAAAAAAAAATATTCTATGAGAATAAATTAACAATTATCCTAAAATTTTGAGATCAACTTTTGAAGGCATCCGCACATAATACAAACAATAAATATCAATTAACAAATAATTAAATAAAGGGGATCGAGATCTTACTTTGATACGCATAGTGGAAAAACACGAGTGGATGCAAGAGAACAATCTGTTGCCAGCTATCGCGAACCACAGACATTTGAACATTGGGAACAAAGCATGTATCTGTAACCTAAGAGCCGCAGAATGATCTTGTCATGACCCGAGATCGAACCATGACTGGCGTAAGAGGCGAACCGAAGGCCCGTCCCATCTTGCACAAGCATCGGAGAATAGAACTTATACCCGAAATTTATTGCAAATAATTCTAAAACCATTCTCATTTAAATAAATAAGTAGAAATCCAAATTTCTTTTAAACATAATTTTTCAAAATAATATTTCTAAATAAGAAATCATGCTAAAATGCCAAATAATTATACAAAATCATACACCCACAAATATCATAGTGTGGAGCATTTAATACAAAAGATGGACTGGGACTCGAACAAAAGGGCACTCACTGCTAAACGTCAGACGATCACAACCAACAAAACCTGAAATGTTAGCAACAAAAGGGGAGTGAGATTACTCAGTGAGGGACAACAAACCTTTGTTGAAAAGCTTTTGCAAACTAAAACGAATAAAAAAGTTCTTTTCAAACCACAGTTAAAGTTAAATGCAGAAGCCATAAAATCACCAATCCACACAATATAAAGTAAAGTAAATAGAATAGGGAGAGAGAAAATAAAGCCTCGATTTATAGTGGTTCAATCCTCATTGACCTAAGTCCACTTCTTAAGATTCACTCAATAATTTCAATCCACTATCTTCTCACTTTCGGGTGGAGGAAAACCGTTTACCCACTTGTTTTTGCAGGCTCAACAAGCAAACCGTTACACCTTATTTTTACGGGCTCAACAAGAAAACTTTTACACCTTGTTTTAGCAGGTTCAACAAGAAAATTATTCTCCTAGTTTTTGCAGGCTCAACTAGAAAATTGTTACCACTAGTTTTTGCGGGCTCAACTAACAAACCGAACCACTAGTTTTTGTGGGCTCTAGCAAACCTAAACACTAGTTTTTACGGGCTCAACTAGCAAACTGAAAATCTAGTTTTCTAAGGCTCACTAGCAACCACTCTTATTTTTTTAAGGCTCAACAAGAAAATCAAATCTACTCCAAGCAAACAACCTTGCATGTTACAAAATCAACCCAAGAGTATAACAGATTCAAGCTCACACAAACCCAGAAATGTGATAGCAAATAAATAGCTCAAATGGGTTTAAAGGTAGAGAAAAGAGATAAAATGAATAGCAATTATTGACTAGGGTATCTCTTACTTCTATTCTATCCTGCTACGTTTATTTATAGCTACTTGAAAGAATATAACCATTGGAGCCTCGAAGTATGCGTTGTGAAACAAATAGAATTTTTGTCTTTAAATGACGTCACCCTTCACTACGTGCGTAATTGCTTCATGCTTCAGAATTCTGTATGCATTGATAATGGGTCTGCGTGCGTTGCAAGAACTCCAATAGTCATTGCCTTGAATGGATTGGCATTTATGTGCCTTATACATCATCTACGTGCAGTGATCATTCTATCAGCATGCTTTATGGCTTGAACTGTCGGCATTGATTTTCGTTCCAAAATATGCAATTTCACCCAGACTCTCTTCTACGTGTGTTCCTCAACTTGCTACATGCATTGTCGGACATAATCATGATTGCACCTTTGATTTCCGTGTCAGCATGTCAGAGAATATTCAAATTCAAGTCCCGATGAACGTCTTGGCTTTATCTTCATCTGATGCTCGTCTACGTGCATAGCTATTCATCTACATGTGTTAAGGGTTCTTTCAAGATCACACTTTTACTCATCTACGTGCCTTTTTTCATCCATCTGCGTGTTTGACATCTCAAACCCGTGAATCCTCTAAACACTTGCTCGACTACGTGCATTGATGGTGTAGTACGTGCGTAGATCAATGTCTGATGCTCACTGCATCTAATTGTCATTCAATCAATGTGCATTGGTTCCACTTTAGTGTGTTTTATGCCATTTTCACATGATCTATGTGCGTTGTAATGGCATAACGTGCATTGTAAGCATATATCAGATATTCTGCACTTCTGTAACTCTTTCATGGATGTTTTGCATTCACCATCATCAAAATCGAACTGAACAATCTCCCCCTTTTTTGATGATGACAAAACATACATAAACTTGAACATCTATTCATCAATAAATAACAATTTGATCAAGGATTTCATTCCTTGTCACTTGGTTAGTCCAACACAATAATAAGCACAATGTTCAAAGTAAGAATAATACCAATTAAAAGATAAAGCACTTAATCAAATTCATGCACACTTCTCCCCCTTTTGCATCATCAAAAAGGTTAGCACACTTCTCCGAAATAATTAAAGAATTCAAGCAATGCAATTATAGCTCCTCCTAAGCAAATGCAATAAATCATAGAATGCAAATATAACTCCCCCCATGAATTTCAAAAAACTCAATGTATGAATTAAAATCAATCAACAAATATATCTCCCCCTATGAAATACAAAAGATCAACACATACAACATATACAAACATAATGCATATAAAAAAATCAAAACAAAATTTGAGTTTAAGGAAAGGGTACCACATTTGCACTTTTCCCCTTGGCTTTGATTGCAGTCAAGCATACTCCTCTAATTTCATCATCATCACTAGAACTTGAATCACCATCAAGGAATCTTCTTTTCCTTATTTTGCTATGCCTTTTCAAATATGAGAAATCCGGTTTGACATGGCCCAGTTCATGGCACTCATAGCAAATGAGTTTGCTTATCTTTTTGCTTTCCTTCTTTTCATCTCTTTCCTTGTTGAGGAATTTCTAGAATTTATTTGTGAGGTATTTCATATCTTAAAAGTCTTCTTCTTCATCCTCATATTCACTTGAGCTTTTAATGTATTTTGATGCCTTGAGTGCAATGCATAAATCTTTCTTCTTTTTCTTTTTGCCTTCCTTCTCTTCATCTTTTTCCATATTCATTTCATGGAATAAGGACACGACATCGTTTTGAGGGAGTGGATGAATAGAGGAAGCAATGGTATCTGCCTCTCCCCCAAAGATCGGATCATGTTGATTTGTTATGACAAAGTTTTCAGTGTGTGGCTAGTTCTCTTTTGAAAATGAATTTTAGCTAATAATTCTTGCTATGTTTTTATGAGTAATTGATTATTGTTGGTGGATCAATTTTTGTGGAAGGACTGTTGTTGATGGTGAAAGAGTGTTGTTAGTGATTGAGTTTTCAAGCTTGGTGGTGTGATTTTTGGTTTAATTTCATTATTAAGGAAAAAATGGGTCAAAACAGAGAACAGTGGTGGTGGATTTGTTGAGATGCAGAGAGAGACTGAAAGATTGAAACTATAGGTTTTGCTTTGTGTCAACGTGCTCTCTTCATATGCCTGAGTTTATTTTTCACTCTGCTTGTCCTGTTTCTTTAAGATTCTTGAGATTGTATTTTCAGATTTGTAATTTTGATCTTTGAATGAAAGAAGTTTTGGTTTTGTGAAATGGTGTAAGAACGAAAAGAAGATCTGATTTTGAATTGTTTTTTCTTTTAGTAAAAAAAATAGAGAAAGAGATGGAGAAGATGAACAACAATTATGAACATGAGGGCAAAAACATCTTTACGACCATGTGGCATGTGTTCCATATGCCACACAAACAAAGATGATGTGTCTCGTTAGTTTTAGGAAACAGCGTTTAACGGTAGGGATGAAATATGAGGTTTTTCAAAACTGAGGGATGTAAACGGAGATTTCAATAAAACACAGGGACACTAAAGTAATTCCTCATAATATGTATTTTCAAAATACTTACTAATAATAATAAAACTAAAAAGAACCAAAATCGGACAAACAAAGTTAAATGGAATCAATAACAACCACTTAGGCAAATGGTAGCCACTTAGGCAAACGGTAGCCATTTAGACAAATAATAGTCACTTAATCAGAGATTATCCACTTAGGCAAATAACAGAGCATTGGCATACTAAAAGTTATATTACCTCGTAGCTAGGTGTCTCATATTAGAATAATTTAAATAAAAATATTTAAAGCAGATAAGCATGCAGAAGAGACATATTATTTACAGAAAATATATTTAATTTCAAGACATAATATTTATTTAAGAAAATATACTTAATTTTAGACAGAATATTTAGTACGAAAAATATAATTATTTTCAAAACATAATATTTATTACAGAAAACATAATAGTTTCAAAACTGATTTGCATATCAAAAAAGTTTCACGTAAGTCAGATTTTAGGATTGACAATTTTTTAGTTAGTTTGGATTACATGCAAATGTTGGAGCACAAAAAAAACATATAAGTTCAGAAAGACACAGTCTATGTGTCTAGAATGACATCCAACTCACTTAGATGTCGGGCCAATAATCCAATCATTGATCACATGTGAATGGCTGGTCACCTCAGATATCAAACAGAGCTGAAAATAGAAATTTATTACAATGGGATCCAACGCAGTAATTGTGACAATACTAAAAATGCATGGAATGCATATGCAAAAACCCAAACCCCAGACGACGTCTGTAAACCTATTTCGATCGAACATCTAACCTTACCTCTAAAAAATCGAACACTTTGAAAAATTACAGATTGGTCCCCAAACTTTTACCAAATAAACTTTAGTTCAAAGTCATGTAAAATTACAAATCATTCCCTAAAATTTCCAAAAATTACAAATCAGTCTTCAAATATTTGAAATATTACAATTTAGTTCTTGTGATAGAATTATTTTCAAAAACACCACAAATTCCTCCAAATCAACACCCATCATTCCAAATCACCTAAATCACTTCAAATTAACCTCAAATGCATAAATTCATAATCAATTTCACCAAATGAACCTTAAATCATCAAGAATCCTCAAAATTTGTGCCAAACCCAAACCCATTCAAGAACAACATCAAATCTCCAAAACCTAATTTCAATCCATGCATTTCTAACCTTAATCTATCATGATCTAACAATATCTAAATCGCATTCATCAGAATCAGGCAAAATCCAAAACCCTAACCAAATCGTTCTTAAAGCTCAAATCATGAATCTTGCATAAAAATGAAGAAAGAAAGGGATTAGATGCTTGATACCTTAAGAGATGTTATGGAACCAAGGAGAGGCAATGGAAGAGAGAATGGAATGGATTTGGAGTGGATTTGAGTGAAAGAAATGAAGTGAGGTCGAAAGGGGTTGGGTTTGGGTATAAAAAGACCCCCAAACCAAAACGCATCATTTCACTAATTTGCAAATGCTAATGTACATTATTATAACTTAAAATATGTTATAGGAACGTAACGTACGTTACCAAACTCCTTACTTATGTTATATGGGTAAAAAATGCACCCATAAGGTTTAGTCTGACCTAGCGCATGTTATAACTCATTAACGTATGTTATTACTAGAAGAACAATGATTAACATACGTTATTACTAACCTAGTGCATGTTATAACTCATTAACATACGTTAGCTTATAGTTAATGTATGTTAACTCTGAATTACATATAATGTAATATCCTGTCCGTTTCGGTTAAGAGTAATTTAGCTCTCTGATTTGATTCGAATTGATATCTTTGATGTTGGGGTTCTACATAGATGAAATTTGGTGTTCAACGAGAGTAATTACATGTGATTGAATATTTGTTAAGTTTTAAGGTTGAGCCGTGAAGAGTTTAGAGTGAGAGAAGCCATGAAAGTGCATTTCAATGCACCTTACGTACGTTAGATAAATATCTTACGTACGTAAGATGGAGTTGCTTCACATACATGAGAAATGGAGTCACGTACGTAAGCTGGGCAAGGTTGGGATGATCAACGTACGTGAGAATTTCAGTAACATACGTGAGGTTGATCTGAGACTTCCAGAAGCAATTTTTGGCCCCGATAATATACGTTAGATGTTGGGTAACGTACGTGAGGGTCCCCTAACGTACGTGAGACATGGATTGACGTACGTGAGGTGCGTTTCAGACGCCTTTAAAGCACTCAACAACCCAACTTTGTTCATTTGTTTCACTCCTCTCTCACTCAAATCTCTCTCAACTCGTTTGGAATCAATCCACATTGTTCCTCCATCACTCCAGGTCATTTTCAGAGGTAAGATTACATCCCTTTCCATATCTTTAACTCATTTTCATTCATTAATTCCTAGAATTCATTTTTGCCCAAATAATCTAGGGTTTGAATTTTGTGATGATTCTGAGTTAGAGGATGTTAGCGGTTGTTAGATTGGACTTTATTGATGTTAAATGAGAATGATTTAAGCCTTGAATCGTTTGAATTGATGAGTTATTGTTCGGGTTAGGGTTGAGTTCAGTTTTAGATGAATTTAAGGAAATTTGGAGTTGTTTTTGAGAAACCAATTGCACATTTGAGTTCTTGAGGTTAAGATCAATGAATGTGGGTGTTTAGAGTCAATTTCTGTCGGTTGAGTTGAAAGTTGAACTAAATTGGTAATTTGCCTTTGGAGGACCAAAAGTGATATTTGGCATTTTAGGGACTAAAATGCTATTTAGTTTATTTGGAGACTTAAATTATATGTTTTTGGAATTTGGAGGATTGATTTTTGATTTTTGGATTGTTTGAGGCTCGATATTAAATTGGAAATATTTTGGGGACTGATCAGTAATTTTTTGAAGTTCAAGCACCGAGGAGTAATTTTACATCATGGTCGAGTTTTCAATAATAATTGTCTCTTATTGTTTGAGGACAAGTTTTGGGCATTGTTTGAGCATTTAGTTGCATATGCATTTGCACGTATTTTAGTACAGCCACAGTATCGTACCAGCATTCCATTGATTGTTTCTGATACATACATTGTCCATGATTATTGTTACAGCTTTTTGTTCCTATCAGCGTGATCAACCGCCAGCTAGTGGTGCCTGACTGATTGCTTGGACATCCAAGTG